>PYAF01005867.1:587743-600060 GCA_007407185.1 Glycine tomentella
CTATAAGTATAAAATAAAAAGAAAAACATGCTATAAATATATTTAATTAACAACACACTGAATTCTATTATAATTAAATAATTTCACTTAATTTTTGTCATACCAAATCAAGTGTGCGAATAAAATAAATAACAATAAACTAAATAAACTTTAAAAAAAAAAGTTAAAAAAAGAACATTCAAGATATCACTAAAGTAAGGTGGTTCTACCTAGGATAATATTTTCAATAATAACAATTTCTTGAAGTATGTGTGTGCATAAAAAGTATATTTAAACATTTATTTACATATCTACTAAAATGCATTTATTAAATTTCAAACTAAGTAATTAATAATATATTAAAAATTACTCTTATAAATTATAAAATGTAAATTTAATACCCATGCAAGACATGGGGAACGAAGCTAATTTTATAAAATTTTCAGTTTTGTGGTTATCAAATTCGTCCATGAAAGTATTATGATGCGGTGAAAAATTGATCCTACAACATGAAAAATATAAATTTAGTTCCTAAATGTAAAAAAGTATGACAAATTAATTTTGTCGTTAAATTTATGAGATCATTTTATTATTAAGTTATAATATTTAATGATCAATTTGATAATAAATTATATTTTTCAATGACTAATTTGATTTGACTTTAAGTTGCAAAATTTATAAATCAAATTGTCATTAAATTATCTATTAGTCTAATTTATCACACTTTTTACATATTCATTAACTAAATCTATATTTTTCATCTTCCAAGAATAATTAATTTATAATGCATCACACTTTCAAAAACAAACTTAACTATTTATTTGTAAATAAAAATCAGTTTATTTTATTTCATAATTATTTTGTATAAAAATCTTAGATAAAATTTAATTTCATGGAAAAATTACAATTGTCAAGGTCGTCTGACCTAATTCAGTGAGCCAAAGTGTTAAAAATGAATCGGGTTGAGCCTGCCCGATCATCATATAAGGATTAATATTTGGAAAATTATTTCCTGCACCTATTCCAAAATGTAATTGCATTTCGAATTAGGTGTTCGGGAAGCTCAAAAGAGGTGCAGGAAATAACATTGGAGGTGCCGGAAGCAACTGCCTAATATTTATTGGTCCGTCAAGCTGGACCTAATTGCCTCAGTTTATACAATTAATAAAATAAGAAAAATGATAAAATCAATAAAAAAAAAAGCCGAATAGGCCCAGTAGTTTTCAGGTCAACAGTTTTTAATAATTAAAGCAAAAACAGTGGAAAAGAAGACTTCACAAAAGTCAAATTTTTTAACAATAATAAGTCATAGACAAACTCATGAATATTTTCATATCAATAATACTATAATTTTAAAAATAATTATAATAAGTTTTGAAAATGATTTCAAAATAAGTTTTTCTTTGAAAAATAAAAAATTATTTAATCCATGCTATCAAGTAACAACCAATCAAATATTACTACTGTTTTTGGTAGACCGTTTCTAAATAATAAATCAAGAACAATATTTGTAGTTGCTGGACTGGATGCATGATAGTAAATTTTTGGGCCACGTCAGCAGCATGCATTCGACATAAGAGTATTTAAATGAAGTACTTGCAACAATAATTTACACCACATTCCATGTCAGAAGACAGGATTTAATGGTCTGGCAGAAGTAAACCCAGCGGCACAACTTCCTTGCAGAAAACTTTTTGTTTATATATACATAAGAGAAACAATATTTACACCTATAATCATAAAGTCAACAATGGTAATTCCCTGAACGTAGCCATCTGAGAGAAGAACTGTTAAATCATATAGCAAGTCACATTGCATGAGAAAAAAACAATGTTCGTGAAGGTCATATTTGCTATATCTATGATAATGACGTTACAGACAGAAAGGGGCTTACACCTCATTTAAAAACAAGAAGAAGCATGACTCCGGCGTTAGATATTTCTTTTAGCCAAACTGTATACCATACAGGAGATTGCTACCTGGTACAACAAAAGGAACAACATCTACATTTTGTACAACACAATCGGTTAGAGGTCAAGAATAAAATGGGTGCATATTACAGTCGGTCGTTATGAGAGTTGGCCTTTGTAAGAGCTTTAACGAAGTAATTACGGATCTCTGGTGTTATGCGCTGAATCAGAAGAGAGTGCCTGCAACCAATTGGTGCAGAAAAAAATATAAGGTGAAGAATTAGACACAAAAAAATGCGTTCACAAGTGTGAATTTCTATCATCATATCCATATTTTAAGTATGGCGGCAACCTCCAGAAACTGCACTTAAGCAACCTCCTAAAACTGAACTATCCAGTTTATTTCAAACCAAAGGTCGGCATCGTTTTTTTTTAAAGCAAGCAGAACTAAGACAACAACTTTGCAAAAAAGAAAATAAACAGCAAATTCCCACCTAGAGAAAACCTCGTCTACCACAAACCAGCATGCATGATAAATTTATGATACCCAAAAACTGGTCCTTATTCATATTTGGATACAATAGGTTGCATATTTTATTTTACTTACACCCGTGAAAGTAATCATTAATCAAGTCTAAAGATCCAAATTTATTTTAAGAAATTAAATCAACGACATGCTTCACCAAACAACATGCAATGCACTGCTAAACCCAATGACCAAGTTCATTATAATCAGCTATGAAGACATTGTAGAGGTAAAAAAATACCCACAAAAATTAAACACAGTATTGAGGGATTCAGATCAATACCCTGGCCTTGAACTCAATTTATCAAATTGCTCCAAGATAAAAAGGATGCATGCATGCCTCAATGATATTGCATTGAAGGCTTCTGTAAGTTCATACATACTTGACACATTCTCTAGCGATATATCCTGTGACAAAAAACATGGGGTAATGAGGAGCCCAATTTCAAGTCTAATATTTGGTACAGGGAAACATCCACATATACATCATATATAAAACCAATTTTCCTAGCTCACCTGTGCAATTGTGTACTCACAGAGTCTCTTAAGTCCTTCTAAAAGATATTGATCGGCTGCTCGAAGAAGATCTTGAGCAATATCCAGAGTGACATCAACTGATCCACAATATACAAATCTGGATAAAGATCAAATAAACAACAAGATATAAGTTGTCCAGAAATTATTAGAAGCATTCACAGAACAACTTTAATAAAATACAAGATTGCAGAATTTACAAGACCTCATCATCAACTCAAAAACCTCCCATCTAATATTTGGAATCTCTATGTCCCTTGCCTCCTTCTCCTGCCATGCAATAAAACACATTTTTACACCACTCATATTAACTATCACTTTCTGCTTCAAATTAAAACAACAAGTTTTAATAGTTACATACTTCATATTTAAATTCGCCATTCAAATCAACAGCCAAAATCATAGGTGATAAATAATATACCTCATGAAATCAAGTGGAGTCAATAAAGGAGTTCTTTTTATGACCAACATACTTTTTTTTCTAATAATGTAATGGAATTAAAAAATTGCTTCTTGTGGCATGTGTATTCATTGGAGGGACTTCAGAGGTGGGGAGGAAGGAGAAAGATGATTTATTGGTGATGCTCAATATAAACTCACCCTGTAACCACCATCAAACATTGCACGAAATGCGTCTGATGATGCAAGAAGACAAATTCTATGAGCATAAAATCGTTTGCCTGCAATGAAGAACAAAGATTACCCAGTTAACTTCACATGCCAACTGAAGCTACAACACCACATTTCAGGGAAGGTAGTTTTCAAGCAACAGTTTAATGAGTGAAACAATGTGGACAAAAAGCATCAACCTTCAACCAAAAACGTAACGTCAGACAATGTAGCATTGTTTACGTACTGCTCTCCTAAATAGACCTGCAAGAAGAATAGTCAGCGGTCATAAATATACCAGCTTTTAGAAAATCCTAATTCGGGAATCTTTTAGCCAAGGACCCAAGGCAGAGTGAAGAGGGAGCTTGGCATCAGGATTTCTTATGAAAGTGGCAAGCATGTAAAACAGCAAGCATTGATCATAAATCATAATGACTGTTGATTGTTAGATCATTAAATGCTCATTATTTAAATGGACCATATATTTATAACCTGTGGTGTTGGAGAAGGAGGAGCAGCATCCACAGGAGACAAGGTCGAGGCTTTATCGGCCAACTTGCATAAAGCCACAGCACCATCAAGTTGCTGCCTAGAGCTAGATGAGCCAAGAAGCCCAATAAGCAACTCAAGACCTGCATGGACAAATGCTCAGCTTCAAAATAGAACAAGCACAAAAAGGAGTTTATAAAACAAAACGACGTGAACCAAACCCACGACAAACATTTCAGCAAGAAGATCAATACCATAGTGATCGATAAAAATTATTCTCTGATCATCTGAAGAGCAAAGATGTGCAAGAGCCAAAGCAACTCGTCTTTGACAACCCTTTTCTGAAACTCGCATGAGATATAACAAATGGTTCAGCACCTACAGAAAAGAAAAATATCAGATTATAAATTTGAACACGGACTTAAACACTAAAAAACAATAAAGTAGCCACTAGCACATCTTACACGGCCATGAATCTTCTCCTCTAATCTTTTCAACGTTTTGGCAACACAATCTTTAGTTGCCTGCAATAAAAAAGCAATTCCATAAGGGTCAATATAGGTCAAAGATGAACCTATTTTCCTCCCGTTCTTTAAATTACAAATGTTCAGATGCAATCATTAAGTATTTTAATTTTCTTTGATATAGGCATCCAAGGGTAAAAGCAGAAACCCTGAAATAAAAGCGAAAGTGGATATTAAAGAAAAAACTTACTTGAACAATAAATTCTCCATCCTGCAGTCTCTGAACTCCACCTACCCTTATGAAATCGGACGCATTATCCTAAGGGGCAAAATAAAATAAATGGCCCAAAAACAGAGAATATTTAGTTAAGTCTCAACGTAACAATTTTTTAAGCAATTAAGACAGAAGATCTTCATTTCATTTGAATTCTCAGTTATATCATACCTCATTATCTGCAAGGCCATAAAGAGCAAAAGCAGCATTATGTTGCAAAGACCCATTTTTTGAGTCAAGAAGCTTGAGCAGCGGCACTAAGCCACCATTGTGTGCAATACCAGCCTGGTTATGTGGGTCCTGAAAATGCAAAGATAATGCAATGAATGTGTTACAGATCCAAAAACTATTATACAGAGAAGAAATTACAAAGTTATTTCCAAGGATATAATGGCAACTTTAAATTCCCAACTAATGCAAGTGAATTATAAACATGGAAAAAAATAAAAACCTGGGCCAATCTCCCCAATGCAAAAGCAGACATTTCCCTGAGCTGTACATCAGGAGACTGAAGCATCTCTATCAAAGGTTGGACAGCACCTCTCTGTACAATGTGAACCTAAAAAGACCAAGCATAACAAACAGTAAAAACTACGGGACACAGAATATAACATATGATGCATCATCACAAGAGTAGCAACTATACTTTCCAGTACTCTAACCATTGGAATCTTTATTTAACAATAAATAAATAATATAGAACAATCAAACTTGGAAATGGAGATGTTATTAAACAATTGACCCCAACGAAAGTTCAGTTATGGATTGTTTCCTTTCTACCCCTCTTCACTTTGCAGGTAAACAAGCATAAAAGTGGAGTAAGGGTCTCTTCCCTATCACCCCTAGTCACTTTCTTTCCCCCTTCAGTCCAAATCAAAAACAAAATATGATCAAATCAAGCAGTCCGAACTTGAAAACTAGATTTATTAAAAATAGCTCCCAATTAAAGTTCTATTGTTGTCCTTTCCATCCTGAAGCTTATGCTTACCTTGCAGTCTGAATCAGTTGCTGCAAATTGTCCAAGTAACAATGCTGCTTCTCTCTGGCTTTCAGAGCAGCAGGAACTGTTAAATTTTTTAAATGAAACATTATAATTCATTAATTCAAAGATACCTTTCATGGAATATATCTCATATAATATTATTGCCAGAAACATAAATTGTCATATTATAATTATAGTAGCAAAACAATTTCAGGGTGGGGAGGGAAGGGGCATTGCAGTTTATCAGGGTATAGAACTGAGAATATACCTAAGTAATCCAATAACCGGTTGTAAAGCTCCAGCGAGAAGAACTTCTTTCTTTATATTAGGTGAAGAGTGGACTAAATTACCAATCACACCAACCTGATATAAAATCCAATTCATTGTATGTGCCATATAATAGATGTGGAAAGAAAGAGCTCAATGTTATTGAAAAGTCTTGCATTTTAAATTAAAGTTTTATTACCCATACCGCTTCATAATGAACACCAGCATCTTCAGAACGTAGCATTAGAATCAAAGTTGGAAGAGCATTGCATTCAACAATCTGGAAAATCATTATGTTGTGTGACTTACTTGAAACATAAAACCCCAACTTTCAGCAATGACCACTTACCTGATTTTTATTTTCATCATTTTTAAAAGCCAGGGTTCGCAGAGCACCAGCAGCTGCTCTTTGCACCTTTGCATCAGCAAAATCAAGCAAATGAACAAGTGGTGGAATTCCACCCTCCATCCTACAGATTAAGTCTAGTTAATATTAAGAACAAAATCCAAAGTAAATTTTAACATATGGTATCCCTTGAAGAAGCAAAACCTGACACGGGTTTTAATGCTGCTGTTCTCATGAGCAAGATTAGTAATAGCATCTGCGGCCCTACGAATGAGACTATTAATAGCACGAGAAGTTAAGCCATTCCTGTGCCTCTTCAAAAGATCAACAAGATGTGTTAAGGCACCAGTGTCAACAATGAACTGCTGATGTTCTGGCTGTAGAAAGCATTTAAAATGGAATAGTAGTTTAGCAATTTTATGTTTATTTAACAGAAAGAAATTTTAGGGAAAAAAGGAAGAAAAGTATAACTAAATCTAAAAGTTACATGGCAATAATATGAAACTATATGTCATGTCATACACACACACACACACACACACAAAATACAAACTCCAGTCAAACATGGCTCGGTCATTGGTCCTAGTCATTGCACATGTTGGGACTCCCCACAGTTAAAAATGAAATGGGCAGTGCTACTATTCACAGCCCACAATCAAGACTAAATTAATCTTGTAATTGACACAACAGGATACATAAATTGCCGTTTAGAAATCAGAAATCAATAGTATCTCACACTCCCCACAGTTCCAAACAAAAATTAGGGACCTAATAGAGATTACAAGCTTCCAATGGTGGATCTTCATTAAGACCAAAGGATACATGCCTCATCCAGCTTTGACTCGAACAAATTCCATTCAGGCAAACTAATAATCTCTTATAATTCCTAGCAACTGGCAGGTGCTTGATTTAATGTGGCTTATGGAACTGATTCACGAGGACAAACCATTTGAATTATTTCCAATAACAATGTTGTTAATATTTTCAATGAATTTTAAAACCATTTGTCTAATTGCCTCACATCCTCAGTTCTTCTCTTCTCTTTGTTTTAATTGAACCCCATCTCTGGAATGGGCTAGCATGAAGAAACAGCACAGAACAGAACAGAACTGAAACTGACACTGGATGATGGTACAAACCACCAACGTTTCCATTGTTCAGCTTGAAATACATACATGACTGAGGACTCAGAAAAAATTCCATTCAATTCAAGATGATAATCAAGCCCAAAATTCCATATAATACACATAACAAAACGTTCCTTTATTATTATTATTAAATCACTCGTGCCATTTAACCAAAAAAAAAATGGAATAAAAATTCAATTTAAAATGCATAATTAAGTAATCAACACTCAATAATCGCAAGGACGGAGGTATGTGTATAAGTCCGGCTTTGACCCCCCCCCCCCCCCGAATTTTTTTAAAAATTAGTAACAATAAGTTAGTAATTGATAATAATGACAATAAACTTGTAAAATTCAATCATACAATTAGTTAATGCGTGTTGATGCCAACCTTTTGAAAGTCCACCACAACCTTCTCAACCTTCGGTGTAGATCCAATGCCCAATTAATATTATTTTTAATAAAACAATTACCATTAATATTGTTTTACAATATTTCAATAAAATAGATTTTAATCAAGAGTTATACTAAATTTATCAAAGTACCAAGGGGATCTAGCTCAGTTGATTGAGTCAAATGAGTGAACATTGTATAACTCTCGGTACTGTCTTTAATTCCTACTGATAATTTTTTTTATCTAAATGTTTTTATAAATGTCTCTCAATAACTTTTTCTCACCTCATATTTCTGTAATTTTTAAGAATTTTATCTTTTAATTATTGCATTGACGGTTAAAATCTAATGATTGTCTATATCATGCAAAAACTTAATATTTGTTTTTTTCTTTTAATTTTTTATAAATCATGTTAACAAATGTTATGAACCTTAATTTTTTTAATGAAAAATTTCCTCATGTACATGTTTTTTTATGGAACTATATTTGAACCCCCCCACCCCAACTATATAATTTTCTGCCTCCGTCCCTGAATAAGCGAACTAAACAGTACAAATACTTGGATTCAATCTATAACCATAATCTCACTTATACTTCAGAACTTGCACAGCACTAAGGAACATCTAAAAAAATTATAAAGTTTCAAAATAAATCAAGCTACGACCACGATCTACGAAGTACAAACTATAAACAATTAAATATGAAATAAAAAATAATAACAGTTAGAGAAAAATCACGTTACCTTGACGGCAAGAAGTCCTAGTGCGAAAGCGCTCCCTTTCTCAACCTCGTGCTCGAACGGCAATGGATTCTGGACACGGTCACTGAGAGGCGGCGTCTGAAGATGCTTCACCAACGCCGGAATCGCGCCTCCTTCAACAATCAAGTTCACCACATCCTCTGCAAACACAACCACCACTTCATAAACACACACATGCAAAATACACGCGGAAACACAGAAAAAGAAAACACCACACCGAAACCGCAATCCAAACGAACGCAGCGACACGCGACGAGATCGGAGGAGGCATCGATTTTTACCATTCTTCGCGAGATCGGCGAGCGCGTGAGTGGCGCGCTTGGCCGCGGATCGGTCCACTTCGTTCCAGGTGAAAGTCGACTCGAGGATGCTCACCTGTTCGGCGACGTCGGAGAGGAGGGCGGCGCGCTCGTCGGCTGTGGGCGGCGCCGGCGAGATCTGGCGGTCCTCGTGGTGCTGCTCCTCGTCGAGCTTCCGCTTCTGTCCCTTCCGCTGGGAGAGGCTCTGATCTTGGCGCCTCTGAAGCTCCATGAACGAGAGAAGCGAAGGAACAGAGTGATTGCTCAAGTTAACAGACAGTGGCGAGAGAAAAAGAGAGGGTAGTAAGAAGTGGAATTGGAGATTTGAATGGGTGACATTTGGAAGGGGCGTTTTCGGAATTTCGCGGGATATGCGAACTACTAGCAAAAAAAATAAAGAAAAGAAAAAAGAGACACACACACTCACTTTGAGGGAAGAGGTGTTAGGCTTTCAACCGGCCACATCATTTACAGGTCTGGAATGGGGGCGAAGGCCTAAACCTTATAGTGCACTTTTTTTTTTCTGAGTAACAAAATAGTATTAGTGGACTTTTTTAATATCTTCAATAATCTTTTTCTCCGTATGAAATATGGTGCTTTTATTTTAGTTTTTTAAAGATTTTTTTGCTTTTAGATTTTGTAAAAATTTGTTTTTTTAATAATATTAATTATTGTTTTCTAGTAACAACATTAATCACTAATATAATAGCGACCTTAGCATATGGTGTTTTTTATTTTAGTTTTTTATTTTTTTCTCTTTTAGTTTTTGTAAAATTTTGATTTTGATTTTATTTTACTTATTTTCCAGTAACAACATTAATCAATAATATTGTGTAAAAAAAACATTAATCAATAATATTGTTCTTGTAACTAGATCGTATCTTAGGAACAAAGATATAACTTAAGAGCATTCGAGTGTCAAGTATTCTTTGTCTTCTCAAGCTAAACAACGGGATATATCCATGGGTAATCCGCAACCGTCCAATCTGATTTCCTGAGAAAGAAGTGAGGAATCCTCTTTTCGACTCGGAGCAGAAGGACGGGCTTTTTTAGACTGAAATCTTGATTTAGATTCCGAACAGACTTCTAGGGGTGACTTGTGAATTGCTTTGGTTCCTTGGGGGCCAAGGAACTTAACTGGCGCATGTTAGTTGGATAGAGAATCTAGTAAACCTAGCGCACCAATCGTGGACCAACCCTCAAGAGTGCTCTGACTTCAATCAAGAGCCCAAGAGGGATACACAGTCCCCCAGTTTCAATCGCGCAAGCGCAAAAAGACTTAAGACTTGAGCATGATCCCCTTGCCCCTGACCAAGAGCCTAAGGGAGATACAATATAGTAGCACATTAGCAATTTATTGCAAGAGTGCTTGCAAATTGGAACAATCACAAATTTTTAATTAATTTAATGATATTGTTGGATGTTTTCTTAGCTGGATTGATGTACAACGTGCTTGCAAATTGGTTATTTTAAGTGTACACACTAAAGGATTTTAGATGTGTGGCAACAATGAGAGTGAAAAGTGGAAACAAAGTTGTAACAATGGAATTCTAAAAGAGGAGTCACATATCGTGACATATATGAGTCGTAATGGAGAGACTTGTACCTTAACGATTTAAATCTAATAATATAAAAATAAAAAATAAAACAAATGGGAATGAACATAGAGAATTGGTTAGCAGGCAGTGGATTTTAGAAATTGAGTGACTTGCCCAATAGTTGAGACTTGAGGATGTGTTTAAGGGAGTGTGACTGATTGCTCTTATTTATATACATATCATATTTGAACATAAAATATCTCTATGATTATAAAGTGATTGCATTGTTCACTCATTGTTTTTCTCTTCAATCATTGTTTGTTTTCCATTTTTCGTTCTAATTGTTAGAACTTAGAAGTTCAAAAGTTCCCTTAAAAAAACAAAGTTCAAAAGTTATTGTCCTCATTCTATATTATAGTATCTCCAAAGGATGCGAGAGTATCGAAGTGTCACAACAACAATGTACCTTTGTCGTTAGGCCTGTAAATAGATCGGGTATTTAAAATAATCAAATCAATATGAACTGAATCGATTAAATTGGTTTGGATTTTAATCAAAATAGGCGAATCCTTTTATCAAACTGGTTTTGAATTGAACTGGTTATACAATCTAAATTTGAACTGATGTTAATCTAGTTTAATAATCAAACTCTATTTGAACCAATTTTAAAATGTAAATCGATTTCATAAAACAGTCTTTAACCAGTTTTAAAACTAGCTTTCCTTTTTTTTTTCTTATTTTGGTTTCATATATTTAAAATTTTAATACTCATTCTCATCCCTATTCCCATCGGGGTTTATTGGGTTTGGTTATACTGACCCACGGGTAATCCACTACCATGTATTTTTTTTAGTTTTAATTTTCTTTTATATTTTTAAATATTTTAATTAATTTTTAATTATAATTTAATTCAAACAATATATAAATATAATGAATAATAGAAAATTAAAGATAAAAAATTAAGAAGTCAATTATATTTTAATTAAATGTATATATTTAAGTTTGTTATTTAATTATTAAGCTTATGGAATTATATTTTCAAAAATTGTAACAATAAAATCTTATATATATATATATTATGTATATATATATGTTGTTACAAAAAAATTATAAAAAAATGTATGGTAGTGCATACATGTATGGGCACACGTATAATTTGATACTTATTCTCCCATTAATTATAAAGTTTGGATAATACTCGTATCCATATTGATATCTAATGGCAAAAATTTTAAAAAAATACAATTTAATTATTTAATTAGCAAAAGGGGGCAGTTTCAACAATATTTGGGAATTTGGGGTCATCCAACACGCCCTGCCTAGGCGTGTATAAACACGCCCAAGCTAGGCGTGTTTAAACACGCCCTGGCTAGGCGTGTTAGGGTGCCCTGATCCCTATAAAAGCCCCTGCAAATGGCATTTGATCCATTCCGCCTTCTCTCTAAAAATCGCTCTGCCTTCTCTCTAAAGCTTGGGTCTTGATATTCTCTGAAGCGAAGCCCTGTCGAATTCGAAGCGTTGCTGACAAGTAAGTCGATTTAACTGACTGTGCTTTGTATTTAGTTTGTTGTATTATCAAATAAGAAAATTGTTTGGATCATACGAACTTGTTAGGGACATGTATATTAGGTTAGTGACTAGGGTTTTAGGTATTGTAGTTTAGTTTAGGGTTTAGATTCATGGTGTGTTGTGTTGACGTTTTAGGATTTAGGGTTAGTGTTAATACTGTGATTAGGGTTTATGGGGTGAGTAGGGTTTAAGTGTTCTGCCTGAGGGTGTAGGAACCGGGGTACACACCTAGGGTTTAAGTGTTACCGCTT
>PYAF01005867.1:600160-616913 GCA_007407185.1 Glycine tomentella
CAGGGCGTGTTTGGTGACCCCAAATGCCTAAATATTGTTGAAACTGCCCCCTTTTGCTAATTAAATAATTAAATTGTATTTTTTTAAAAATTTTTGCCGATATCTAATCAAATTCTCCGCTCAAGTCAAAATTGGTTTGGAGCGGTATCCGTGGAAACAATTTATTTGCAAGCTTTTTGGTACTAATAGGATTTTATAAGAATAGTTAATATATATATATATATATATATATATATATATATATAAAAGTGAATAAATGATTCATAAACCGGTTTAGTTAATTGAACTTATTTCACAAATGGTTTAGTAGTTTTAAAATATGGTTCGATTATTTTTTATCAATTCAATTTTGGCATACTATGAATTGGATCGATTCAGTTATTTTAGACGTGTCTACTTATTGTTGCATAACCTATCCTCAAAGTTACTAGTTGTCCCATTAAGAACTGTGTTCAAATTGTATTATGGTGATTAGGGATTACTAAATGATTTTCAATTTAGTTGTATCATTTTTAATTAATTTATTGATTTTGCTAGTATAGTGTAAATAAATCACTAAGCATGTGAATGTATGATTATTCTAACTTTACTGTCTATAATAGTCATACTTAATTTAAGTAAGATTGTTTGAAATGAAAAATATTTTTAATCTCTTTAATAAAAAATGTAAGTAGCAACTGTAATAATATGAATATTTAAATATTCAACAGGTAAAAAAAGAGAGTCTAAATTGCTAACCTATTAGATAGGATATAATTTTTTTTTTCAAACCTAGTCCATTTTCAATTTCAACCCTATTCACATTTATGAAATTAAACAAACAAAAAATAAATAAACTTTAAATGGATCCACAACTTAATCAATCAGTACCGACAAATCCATGATAATGTAACGATGATCTGTTGACTTTTGGGTGCACTAATACTGTTCCACCACACCCACACACAATAAGATTTTATTAGAAAGTTTTGTCGTTAAAAATATAACTAAAATTAAGTTTTACTTTTTAATTGGATTGAAATATAATTTAATCAAATAAAATTAGAGGATAAACATATTAATAGTTAGTTATTTTAAAATTTATTTTAAAAAAGATAATTATTTTAAAGAATGAGATCATCTCTATAATATTTTTCTCATAACGCAGTATAATAAGCATATATTTGTTTTTCATACGTTCTTCAAAAAGGGAAAGGGAACAAGTGTCATCATGTACTGAATTCTGCACCTGTGGACCGTGGTACAAATAAATACTTAAGTCTAAAATAATATTCCTAACTATTTAAATTTCATTGAGTTTTATTATGATAATTTTAATATATATATATATACACACACATTAATTGATTAAAATTTATTATGTTTCTCCAAATTATGTCAATATATTTTCAACCAAATATATACTTTAACAGTTAAACTTATGATTTATTTATTTATAAACTTAATATGATTACCACCTTCGAAAGGTGGCTCAAGTGACAATAAGTTGAAAAGCACCCACATGTCTGGTATTCTAAATAAATATTGATGTTTGTTGTGCAAACGATTAAGTTTGTAATCTTTTTAATTATCTCAAAAAAATAATGAAAGGGTATATTTTTAAAAAATGACGCTTAATCTCATGAAAAAAATGTCAATAAATATAACAGTAATATTTATCTCAAATTATTTTAAGTTTCTCTTTAAAAAATTAAGATAAACCGTTTTTTTAAGAATGAAACTTATACAAACATAAATTTTCGGATGAAGGAAATTTCAAAAAATAAATATATGTTTATTTATTCTTTTTATGCTAAATAATACGCAAAAAAACTTAAAGTAATTTTGAAGTTTAAGAATTATAAAAATATAAATAAATTTAATTTAAAGGTTTAAATTCATATTATTACTTTAACTTAATAGTAACTTTCAAGTTAAAAAATGAAGTCTAATACTACTCTAAAAACAGAAGAAGAAAAATTACAAGGATTATTTTTAACATGAACGCCACACAATGAGCCTCTTTTTCAAGTTTGAATGCATGCAAAATTTGTGGGCCTAAAGTGATCTTGAGGCTTGACGAACCAAACCTAACAATAGTAGAAAAGTAAAAAGGGGACCACAGATGTCACTTTCAGGAAAATGGCGTAACATAAACCAAACGGATTAGCGCCAGAGAATCCAATGAACTCCCATTTATTGAACATACTAATCTATTACCAGAACCCTTCTATTTTTCCTGCATGTGGATACTCTGTAGCTGTAATGCCATTTTTTACAATAAAAACATTCACCAACAGATTTACGTCTAATGATTACAAAAGGTGGAAAATATAAAGCAAATATTTTTATAGCTAGTTATAAAATATAGATTTGTCTGCTGAAGAGGCAGAATAATTATAGACAATCCGAGCTCATTTATCCTAACTACTTAAGAGTAGGACAACTTCGAAGGGACTTGTTCTCCCATGTTAAGTTAGTAACTTATGGAATAAATTTGAAGTAATCATAGAGCCAAAATAATAATAAATTACTTGTTTAAGGGACTAATCATTTCTTTTTTCTTTTTTGGATTTATTTGTGTTTTAATGCAATATAAAATGTTTTTTAGAAGTAAATTGCGGTGCCTATTTAAAAAACTTCTTTAGAGTTATTGGGTTGGAGAAAAAAATTAGTTGAATCGTTTAAAATAATAAATATAATGTGAAATTATGAGAAAATGTTATATATATATATATATATGTATGTATATATATATTATAAATATTGGAATTATGCACACATAATTTTGTAATGTACAATCCGAATTTTATAAATTATGCATACATAATTTTGTAACAAATTGTCTTGAAAACAAAATGTTTTACGGATTACTCATTTCAGATTTATGTATGCATAATTCAATAATGATAATCCAGAAGTACTCAATTAGTAAACTTTTTGTCTATTATGAATTTTTCAATATGAAATTATAACTTGATATGGGGAAAAAAAACCTTGAACTTACTTCCTCATGGAGGATAACTATGGTGTTCAAGGTTTTCAACAAGATGAAAAGGGAGCAAATGTGTTGATGACGAGGAAAAGCGAGAGCAACAGTGGTGGCAGTTTCAGATAGAAGTTATGTGGAGGGCAGTCTTGAGATATTTGAAAATAAGGAGGTGCAGGTAGCAAAAAATAAGCTGGAGGAAGCAATTGCCAAGGAAAAGTTTAAGATTTGTACCACAAATGACTGGCTTCAGCCTAGTTTCAGAAAAAAAATTTGTTTGGGCTTCTTAGATTGAGTATTAAAAAGTCCAGGTTAGGCCTGTGTAAGCTTTCTATATACTAATTTGTTTGCTTTCTATATAAAAATAAATAATACCAAATAGAGTTCTATAAATTCATTATAATGGCCTGATATTGCCTCGTATTTTTTGTAAAATGCTAAAATTTTCCATCTAAACGCAATATAATACTATTATACATTTGCCATCCAAACTTTCTATACTATATATATATATATATATATATATATTTTTTTTTTTTTTTTTTACTTTTTAACTCAGAAAAAAAAAGCGTCACTGTGGCCGGCACACAACACAGCATCAGAAAACGGTAAATAACTCGAACAGAAGAAATGCACATTTTTAATCTCAAATATACGGCCAACAAACAATACACATCATTCAAGAGATTCTCTATCTTTGGCGCTTAATTACATCGTCGAGATCATTTTGACATTTTCTGACTTTAGCCACTAAAAATCCGGCCAAATCTCAACAATTAGTGCCCAGTCACTCACTTTATTTATTTAATACAACATTTTTTAAGGATATTTTAAAGTGAAAATAGACTGTATATTGACAATATAAAATAAATTATCTTTTAATTACAAATTATAATACATAATAAATTTATTTATTTTTACAATAATTACTTTACAACTCACAAGTTACAAATCATGTCAACATTTTTTATAATCATGTCAACGTTTTTTCTTTTTCTTTTTGATGGCAAATAGGGGCTACAACCCAAAACAAACAAAACTAAGGGTACATCAGTATGCCTATGCTTTGTCAACAGTTGTTTTTTATTGATTAAAAGTGTAATTTTTTATATTAACAATGTACAGCCATTGAATTTTATTTTAAATACTACTTTCAGTACTATATAAAAAAATATTTAATTAATCAAAATAATACAAAAATTTAAATTAGTTAGTATAAATTAATAATATCATAAAATTAAATTATATTTTAAAAATACCATCAAATTTAATGATTTAAGTGGTGGTAATATTTAATAATACTATTCGTAGTTTAAGAAATATTTTTTCAGCTATTCGTAGTCCCACTAATGCTGTCTCTCTACTCCAACCAAAGTCCAAAACCAAAACAACAAGTGTTAAGTGTTGTGTAGTGGCGTCTGACCAATAAACTATGTTTCCCGCGTTATCAAATATCATTACCATTTCAACGAATAACCATATTCTTTTCTTCTCCATCCCCCTTTTCATTCCAAACTCCAAAACCATGCCATCACATATTCACATTCACCACAACTTTAACTGACTCTTTCATTCTCCTCATTCCAACCATCATGTCCCTCTCCCTTCTATTCATTCTCTTTTTCTTCTTCTTCTTCTTCCCTTTCTCTCTTTCACAAACACCCCCCAGAGGCTTTCTCATCAACTGCGGGGCCCACTCCGCTACCCAATTCGAAAACCGCACGTGGCTCCCCGACTCGGCCTTCATCTCTTCGGGCACCCCCAAAAACGTGACCACCCCTGTTCTGTTCCCCACTCTGCGCACCGTTCGCTCCTTCCCTCGCCAAGTCAATAAGCACTGCTACAATATTCCCGTCTATCACGGCGCAAAGTATTTGGTGCGGACCACCTACTTCTACGGCGGAGTCAACGGCCCCGACCACCCCTTGCCGCCGGTGTTCGATCAGATCCTCGACGGGACCCTCTGGAGCGTCGTCAATACCACTCAGCATTACGCTGATGGAAACTCTTCTTTCTACGAAGGGGTTTTCTTGGCTCAGGGGAATATCATGAGCTTGTGTATTGGCTCCAATACTTACACCGATTCTGACCCCTTTATCTCTGCTCTGGAGTTCTTGATTCTTGAGGGTTCTCTTTACAATTCCACGGATTTCACTAGATATGGCCTTGCCTTGGTTGCACGACACGCTTTTGGATACTCAGGACCACCCATTCGGTTAGTCCCAGATTAGTAATGTTTTTGTCCTTTTCATTTCCCTCCCTCCCTCTTGTGTTCAAACTTAATGCCTGCCTCATTTGGTGTTTTTTGAATATTTGATAAATCTAGTAGTTTTGGTATAATTAGTTTTTGGACCAACAGCTACATGAGTTCTTATTTAATGAAGTCATGTCATTTTGTTTTGTCAGACTTCATTAAATGAGAACTCATGCAACTGTTTGTCCAAAAACTAATTATACCAAAATTCCTTAATTTATCAGGTTATCATAGCAACTCTCATTAATTAAACTCTTTTGACGTATAAGTTATCACGAATGATGCATTGGATTTTCCGAGTTTGCTTTTTACTATGAAATCATTTCCTTATTGTTGTTTTTTAGTTGTTTCCCTAGTCTCTGATGTTGAATATGTGATATTTTTTCTTCTTCTGTGGGTCAGGTACCCTGATGATCAGTTTGACCGTGTCTGGGTGCCTTTTGGGCAGAGTAATTCTACCAAAGCAAGCACTGATAATGTTTCTGTTTCTGGTTTTTGGAATTTTCCACCTGCAAAAATATTTGAGACACACATAGGATCCGATCAATTAGAAACCTTGGAACTTAGATGGCCCACAGCATCACTTCCTAGCTCCAATTCCAAATACTACTACATCGCTCTATACTTCGCTGATGACACCGTTGGATCAAGAATTTTCAACATAAGTATGAACGGTATAACTTATTACCATAATTTGAATGTGATCCCATCAGGCGTTGTTGTATTTGCCAGCCAGTGGCCTCTTTCTGGTCCCACAACAATAACTTTGACCCCTGCTGCTAGTTCTTCCTTGGGCCCCTTAATCAATGCTGGTGAAGTTTTTGATGTGCTGCCACTTGGAGGAAGAACTTTAACTCGAGATGGTATAGCTTTTGATTTCATGTTTCTTTGCTTAACTTTGGGTGTTCATTCCTAAAATAATCTTATAGGCCAATACATTATTTATAGCAAACCAGAAAACAGGTGTTTTTAAGCACATGATAGAGAGGAAATATTCCTCTCGTGCCAATGCTGCCGGACAATATATCCTGAGATCTTTTATGTCACTAATAATATTGCAAATTTTAAATTAGCCTTGAACGAGCAATGGCCATTGGCAGCCCTAAACAACAATAGGACCTGTTCTGGTTATTCTTTATTTTAAATCCCAACATGTTCCATCATAGTTATAGTGCGCTTGTACATTAACTGTGGACATGCAAGGTTTTTAAAAGAGGAACTTTTTTGTTTGACAGTTATTGCTTTGCAAAAGGTAAAAGAGAGCCTCCGAAATCCTCCACTTGATTGGAATGGTGATCCTTGTATGCCTCGGCAGTACTCATGGACTGGCATCACATGTTCTGAAGGACCACGTATCCGTGTAGTGACTCTGTAAGATCAGTCTTGAGTTGTTATAGCACAAGGTCTTCTGTCCTTTCAGTCCTATTGTTCTGTGTGAATGAATTGCTTACTTATGATTCCCTATTGTGTTCAGAAACTTGACAAGTATGGATCTTTCGGGATCTTTATCACCTTTTGTTGCCAATATGACAGCTCTGACTAACATGTAGGTTCTTAAGTTCTACATATATTACTTCATGAAATTTAGTATTTTTTAAATTTTCTGATCAGTAAATCATCGCCTTTCTTGCAGCTGGCTTGGGAATAACAGTTTATCAGGGCAGATTCCTGACCTCAGTTCACTAAAGATTTTAGAGACACTGTAAGTTTTTTATTTTGTGTGTTTTTTGAGTCTGATATGATGGTTTATCTTTTAGCATATGGTTCATCACATCACTGGCTGTAGCTAGTCTACCATTTTTCATTCAATGGAAACCAATATTTATTTTGCAAAAGTTATTTTTATCCTAAAGCAACTCATGTCGCCGTGTTCTATAGCAATTTGCACCATCCAAATGTTTGAAATCTAAGAGAACTTCAATGTATTCATGGAGCTCAGTATTTGCATATTGTTATTGTATTTTTAGGCTCTTGGAAGACAATCAATTCAGTGGAGAGATTCCCTCATCCTTAGGGGACATCAGCAGCTTGGAAAAAGTGTAAGTTGTACCCTATTCTAGATACACTAGAGGTTACAAGCAAATTGCTTTTCCTTTGCTATTTCAATGTGTGAATTTTTTTCTCTGAACCTCCTCCTTTTATCCCAAGTAGTACTTTCTGATAGTTTCAATTATTTCTAGAAAATTAAGTCAACCTAGACAACTATATTGATTATGATCATTATGAGGTTTAGTTATATGAGTAATCTCTGCTTACTATTATGTAATGCTTGGTTAGATTAGGGAGCATCAGAACAGGCGTTTGTTGATAACTAAACGAGTTTTGGCTTAGTTTTCTGAGGAAACTGGTGGATTAGAATAGACATTTGTTGATTAATAAGTATTCTGAGGATTCAGAGATACACATATAATCCCACTCTTAAGGAAGATCTGCCGGTTACTCTTATATTCCATTCCATGTTCCTATAAGTTTCTTCCTTTCCTTAGTAGTTTCATGTTACCTGATGATTGACCCCCATTTGTTGCAGGTTTTTACAAAACAACAATTTGACCGGTCAAATTCCAGCAAATCTCGTTGGAAAACCAGGACTGAATATCATGTAAGTAAACACATATCTATTCATATTGCCCCCATCAATTACAGTTAGCTTTACTAACTTGTGCATATTTATCAACAGAACTTCTGGAAATAATTTCTTATCTCCTCCAGCACCTTGAGGGATTCGTTTAGTGCCTTCCATAGTAAAGATGAAGACTGTCCTTTTTTCAAGAAATTTTAATTCTTTTTGTGCCTAAATGATGATTCTGATTCTCTGGTGGAAGTTCTTCATTGTCAATTCGTCAACTGAAGATCGAACTTCATTTCAGCCTTCTCTTGCTGGAGGACATACGGATTTCTTGTTTTGACTTGGAGTGTACTTTCAGATTGGTTGACCATATTCATGTTTGATTCTCATCAGTTCCTTGAAAATTGGAATGTTATTTGAATTGTATTATCCTTGTATAGGCATTATTTATTATTTATTTGAAAATTTTGCTCTGTTAGTTTTCGTTTTTTTTTATTTGTTTGTTTTCATACTTCTGTAATTTGTTTGTAACATGTTCTGATTTTACCAACTGTAATCATAGTTCTAACTTGTTTCTTTAGTGCAATCACTGTATCTTGTAGTTTTACCAACTGTTCGTCTTGCCTACTATGTCCATTTTTTTAATTTCTTTTACTTTTGTGGGTATGAGCATAATTTGTCTTATGGCGTGTTTACTCGAGCATATGAAAAATAAAAAAGATTGTACTTGAGATTGGTGCGGGAAAATAAAAGTAAAGGTTTTGTTTACCCTTGCATGATAACGAGGGAAGAATCACTTTAAACTTACTTTCAATGGGAAGTGAAATAACTTTTTTTGATTCGCAAATTATCTTTTGTTCCCATCTTTTTCCTTTATGCAACCAAGCAGCCCAAGCAAATGTGAAAACCGATATTCACTTCTTTCGGGGGGATTTTAGCCTATATATTGCAAAGAATAAATGTTTATTTTTATATAATTAAGATTCATGATAAATAATTTTTTAATGTATAAACTATATTATAATTAAAATTTATAATATATATATATAATAATAATTTAAATTATGATATAAGATTATTTTTAACTATTGACAATTGAAAAGAAACTATATATTGAAGTTTAATTTAGGAATAGGGATAAAGAAGGGAGATTATAAAGATAAAATGAGGATAATTTGATAAGGATGACAAAAATATTTTTGGTTAGTTGCCAAGATAATATGTAAAATTAATTTTGAGTTCAAATATCTTTCATTTAAGTAGCTTTTGTGTTAGATAATTTTTTTTAATATACTTTATTATTAGCTTGCTTTTAAAACAAAAACATCTAAACATAAATCATTTTAGTTCAAAGTTAATTTTAACTAAAATTAATTTTAAAATAAATTTCATTTAAAATCAATTATACAAAATCAAATTCATTCGAAAATCAATTTTACAACCACTTATCCAAAAAACACACACACACACACATATTCAATTTAATCTAAATTGGTTGAATATCCAATATGTATGTAGATGTCATAGAATTTAATCCCAAGATTAGATAATGAACTCGTAACAAATATCTACATCCACATCACATGCTCATAAATCTAACCCTTTGCGCAATATAAATAAAATAATCCAAAGCCTGTGCTAATTTAATGTTCATACTTCTTAGTCATTACATTCGTTTTTTAATCTTTTAATTTCGTTTTAGCATCGATTATTTATTGAACTTCGTTGAATCCCATTACCCTTGAATTCAGTATACAGATCCTACTAGTCAAAAGATGATTGCTTAATTTGCTAAGGCAAAGAATATTTCTGCCACTTGTCAGTCTAGGAATTCAAATCAAATATTGCTCAACAATCAACATACTGTGAAAATGTTTACAAGCCGTTATACGTGCGTACACTGAAATTAGCTAGTACTTTTAAAAGTATATTATTACCACTGGCACTCAATAATAATTGAGTCCGTTGATCAGATGTATGTGGCTGACAGGTGCCCATGTGGGACACGCACGTTGAGGAACTCACTCAGCATCTGGGACATTGCTCCTTAATCAATCAAACTACCCTTACAAGCAAAATTTTAACTACTATTACTCACCTCTACCAAGGGAAATGCACAATGACACAATCCAATGATTATACAAGTCAGAATTTACATTGTAATTTCTCAGATCCACCCAAATTAAACACCTAATCTAGCAAGGCAACATATATAATGTGTGGGAACAAATATTAAGAAATAAGCAAAACAAAAAAAACAAAAAACTTAATTATTCCAAAGGATCAAAGTACTCTAAAAATAAATAAACATAAGGGTGGCAATGAAAATACCTTGCAAATTGAATTTAATCTACCTCTCTAATTTTCCTTTCTTAAGTGGGAAAAGAGGAGGCAAGGCACTGCTTTTGACCTGTGTGCAAATTGGCACGTTAATCATTGGTCTAATTCTAATAGTAGCTGACCTTGTTCTCTCCAACCCTTTCTTTACCCTCTTCACATGCTGCTGATGCTCTTTGTTACTACTACTCCTTGACCCTTCTTTCCCTTCTTTGGCAGCCACATCACCAAGTGAGCTTGCAGAAGAGGAAGAAGATGAGGAAGAAGAAGAGGGTGACAAAGAAGAAGCACGTTGCTTCTTCAACCTCAACAACTCTTTCCATAGAACAGTGCACTTTGGTGGCCTTGGAGAAGGGTCATCATCCACAAACCAATTTACTCTACTACTACTACTACTATTACTATTATTATTATTATTATCCTCTTTGTTGTTGTTGCTCACCACTACTACCTCCTCTTCCTCTTCTTCCTCTCCTTTGGTTTTGAGGTTGATCTTGCTCAGCTTCTCTAGATGCTGCATCTGCCAAAAGGGTAGGAGCTTCCCTTCAAAGAAAAGCTCGTCAGCAGTTACCACTGTGTTGTTGTTGCTCGTGTTGTTTGAGAGAAACTCAAACTCAGCAGCATTCCTTGCTCTCTCACGTTCCTTCTCTTGATCTGGCCTCTCATACTCAGCGTTTGGACTGATGGAGATGAAGTTGTTCTCATCTAAGAACTCTGCTGAGAAAGATATTCTAGGACTTGAAGGTGCATCACTAGATCTGAGGCTGCCCTCAATAGGTTCAAGGGAAACCATATTATTTTCGCTCTTTAATTTCTTGGGGTACGGAGAGAGAGATGAGAATGAGTGTGTGGACTTGGCTACTGAGAGGTGTGTGCTTAGGCTCTACTCTAGCATATGCATGAGAATTGAGATTTTTAAAGGGGAAGAGAGTGATTTAATGTTGCATTTAGATTTGGATATTGCTAATAAGTGTCTTTAACTATTGGTTAAGAAATTAAAAAAAAAATATTTTAAAAATCATAAGAGAATTTAAAAAAAGTCATGAAGAACGTAATTTTACACATTCTAATAAAAATACTTTTTTATAATTTCTTAACCAACTATTTAACTTAAGAACACTAATTAACATTTCACTTTTACATTTTTAATCTCTTTCTTTTAATTGTCAGGACGGTGAGATTATAATAATCAAATGGTCTGGTAAACCCGAAACAAGTGATTTAAGGTTCTGTTTAGAATATAGGGACAGCACATGGACGCCTTGGGAAGTAAAAGACAAAAGCTTTTTTCATTTGCAATTCTTTGCATGCAAGTCTCAACCCCCGTGTCTGCATGCTTTAATATTTTATTGAATACTATACTATGTGAGTGTGTGGGAGTAGAAAATTTCTTAAATTTATGGAGGGTGTTATGTTACCAAGTGTCATAATTTTTTGGGGTGTGAAGTTACACTACTACTGCTGTGGTCTTTATCTCTGCTGCCTAAATTATTTACGACTTGCACACTCCTAATTAAATAGATTTGGTATGGTCATTGTCACTTGAAAGTTCAAATAGATCAAGCATGAAGATATTGGTGGGGTTAGAACCGAAATCTGAAATTCAAATGTTTGAAATATCAAAATAAATTAGTTTGGTTGAAAAGATATTACATACATTGGATTCCCAATTAAGGGCTTAACTTCTAAAAAAGAAAGAAAAAAAATTGTTCAAATTGAATTTCAAATTTATCTAAAGATTAATAAAGTCGATTATGAAAAAAGTAAATGAGCTCATAAAATAAAATGACAACGCCATGTGATTACATCAACGGTTAGCATTTTCAAGATCAAGTGAACGTACGTAGACATTTTTCTTTTAGAATACTGAGTAATTATATAATGGTCTCTGCTGTACAGAAGAACATATACAATAAAACAAAAGGGGATCAAATTATTTCAAGTTATATTGAGGCTGCTTGACAAATAAGCTTAAGGATCCTCATGACATTAAATTAAACTGCTTGGTCAATGAAAGATTGGATTGTTATTTTGACTCCACCTGCATGCAGGGACTTAACATGGAGGAGTCCCAGGCATGTGGGCACATGAGAGTAGTTTCTGAGCATGTGACAACTGGGGTTAAAGATTGAAGAGATACTAATGAAATGACCAAGTTACCCTCTAATATAAGTTGGTCCCAGCTGGTTCAGTTTGTTATATCATGTGCAAATGAGTTTATAGTCCTAAGAAAAGGAAATCAAGTTGTCTATCGTGTTCAGCTCTTGAAAAAGCTTCCATTAAGATTTGGTCAGGCTCTAATTAATTCCTCCTGACAGCTAATAAACATTGGGGTAAATCTTTCAATTATTACACATTAGCTGCTTTTGTTTATAAGTACATTATCCTTGGGCATTTTGAGTGGTCCTGCCGTGGACTATTATTGAAGTCGACAATAATGTTAAGTGACAGCAGTGTGAAAAAATACAAAAAAAACTTAAGAACATGTGATTTGTCATTAATTTAATAGGGCTAATTGTGCATATCTTTACCGAAAGCAGAGAGTTCTACCAAGTCCAAGGACAATTAATACTTCACCTTTTCTAACACGTAGACATCATCTTGAGATTTCACATTTCACCAGTTTGTGCATTGCTTTTCTCTTTTGTTCCAACATTTAATGTTCAAAGGATTTTATCTAAAAGTTGAGAATAACATGCTATGTTTTTGAAGCTCCCTCGAGTTATTATTATCCTCAACAAACTGAACTACTACTACATGTGCTTTCCAGTTCAAGTTTTCTCCTAGTGCCAGCAAATTCTTTATCTCATTCTACAGTTATGCAGAAAGACCAAGATGGGAAGAAAGAGCCTAGGCATCAAATGTAAAGATCAATGCTTCTGAGCACATTGACCTGTATCATTCAAGTAGGGCCCTTAAGAAATTGATGCATTGTACTATCCAACTTAGACCAGTAACGGACAAGAGTAAAGAGTTATGTAGCAAGAACTTAGTAGTACCTTCCAATTCAGCTTAATATGGGATAGTGAGGCATGTGTATGCTTTGAGAGAAAAGGGCCACACATTTTGTCTTTTCGGTGTGGAATTAACATGAATTGAGGCTGAAAGTGAAAAAGAAAACTAGTTGCACCGTGCACGTTTTAAGAGGGAAAGAACAGCTAGAGTTTACAGAAATTGGCTAGGAACATAGATACGAAGTGGTTCTAATTCATACAATAATTTCTCCAGAGAGAAAGATGCCATTGTGAATGTAGTGTTCAAGGAGAAATTAAGGGACCATATAGACCAATAAGACCATTCTATTAAATTAAAGAGGATTCATGTCAATCACAGCTGTTGTAAATAAAAGGGAAACAAACACAACAATGCTTTAATTTGAGTAAGACTCGAGTTATTAATCATGCACATAATGAACTGAGCTGGATGCTGTCAAGGACTGGTAATAGGTGGGTTTAATAATGTACTTTTCCTTAATTAATTACGTTTTCAGCACAAGCTTTTGTCTTGATTATTGTTATTTCCGTGTTTAATTAATGATTCACTATTAGCTTGTGAACAGTAGTCTACATAACTGTCGTTTTTTTGCCTGAGAGAAACCAGTTGAAAAAAATCATTGTTCTGCACTGTTGTCATATATAGCTCAAACAAGTGGAATAACGAAAGGAAAAATAGGTAAAAATCAGTTTTAAAAAATACTGATCGTAAATTGTTAAAATAATATAAAGATCAAGTTTATATTATGTTGTTGAATGTTGATCTCTTAAACATTGCATTTTTTTTTTTTTCATTCAGTCTGTTATTTCTTAAAATGATATTTAATCCTCGACTTTTTTAAAAAAAATCTCGTGTAGTCTTTGTCTTTCATTTATTGTATTTGACATTTGTACAGAGAGTCTAAATGAAAAAAAAATGGTAGTATTTAAAAAAATAACAAGTAATAAAGTCATGATATTTAAAAAATAAAAAAGCATCAAAACTTAATGAATAAAACTAAAAGAATTTATGAAAAATAGATTATACTTTACGATAATATAATATTTTATGGAAAATATCATGATATTTTGAAAACACATGGTTTGGAGACAAGACTAAAACTCTCTATTGAAAAATATATTAAATACTACTAATTTTAATTTGTATCCAAATATATTATGATTAAAATCTTTTAATTTGGTTTGAGAATAAGACTTGGGTTTGGTATGGCAGGGTCAGCCCAAATGGTTTCTGCAAATTGACATTGACTGGGTAGCAATAGCATGGAAAACTTGACTAAGGATCCACGCAACCATTACCATCAAGCTTGACTATGGGGTTATCAGTTAGGCTTGTTAGGAGTGAGTCAAATTAATATACCATTGTTTTCGGACGTTAGAAATGAAAACAAACAACATCTGCCCAGGGGAAGAAATTATGACGAGTATTGATTCAAAACTCTTTTAGATGTAGGAATTGAATATAGTATTATAAAATTTACAATAATCATATATTTTATTTGGTTAATTGAGTTAGATTTTTCTTTTATATTGATTCAAAACCTTTTAGAATAAATATCGTGGTCAGTATATTTGAATTGAAAAAAAAAATATTTCAGGATAAAATACATTCATATCACGTGAGAAATGATTAAATTATATACGTAAGGAGGGATGGAGCAATAAAAGTAGATATGTATCACATTAAATTATGTGTGTTTGAAAATACATTTTCTTTTGGTAATCATTTTTTTAAAATGTTTTTTGAAATTGTCTCTGCTCAATCTCCGTCTCTCTATGCTGTCCATGTTCTCTTTTTAATTTTTTTTATAACTATTCTCCTATTTTAAAGAGATAAAATATATTTCATTATAAAATTGAGTAAATTTTAATAAACTCTTTCACCCGCATTCATAAATTTTGATATTTTTAAAACCAGCATACCAAAGTACAGATACGTAATGCAAGCATATATACTTCCAACAAGGTAAACTCCAATAACAGAAAATATCAACGAAAGTAAAGTCTCCAACGAAACTCTACCTGCGAGAGAAAACAAATGTCCATATATATTGCAGTCATATAATAGATAAAGAGTATATTTGGATAAAATATTTTGAAATTTAAGGGAAATTAGAAATTAAAATGTGTCAATTAAAAATTTTGGATTTTTAAATTTTTTTATTTAGATAAATCAATTTAAATTTCTTGAATTTTAAATTTTTTTTGGATAAAATAATTTAAATTTTTTATAATCTATTTTCAACAATAGAAATTTCAAATATTATTTTTAAGGAACAAAAAATAATGAGGAATTGATAACAGACCAATACAATTCAAGCGAACATCATCATTTTAAGTCTTCGTGAAACATCGACCAACATATAAAGATATGTCGACAAAAGGGAATCAACATATCACTTCCATCTCCTTATGTTGATGTACTTCGAAGAACATATAGTTTTTGTAAAGGACAAAGAGAACCTCCCTGCAAATCTTCTCACTGCAGCAAGCGAGCAAAGGACTTACCACATGTGAACAAATTTGAAAGTCAACAGTATGACATCCAATACATATGAACGATATCTTGGCAATTGAAGGCCCGTAACAAGAACATAAATGAAACTATACATGTCTTTCATGTGTGCATGGAGATTATCATCCTTCTCACACAATTCAGAAAAGCCCAAGGCAGTGAATTTGTAAATTCAAAACAATAGAAATAGTCTCTGCATAGGAAGTTGAAGGGATGAGGCGAAAGTAAGAAAGGAAATTACCATGTGCAACTGAGGGGAAGTCCAACCCAAAGCAGCGGAAGCGATGCGATCGTAAATCCTAGCGATGAATTGGCGACAAAGGGAAGGATCGACAGAGGCAGAGAGTACGAGGATGAGATGCATGAGCTGAGCAGCGATAGGTTGGTCGTGGAAGGAGGAAAGGGCGGCGAGGAGAGGGAAGAGAAGGAAGAGAGGGTGAAAAGTGAGAAGGGATCGAAGGAAGTGAGGGATGGAGAGGGACTGAGAGAGGATTTACAATTCCTTCATTTTTTTAAATAATTTAAAATTCTAAGTTTATAGTTAAAAATAAATTCCATTTTAAAATGCCAAAATTTTAAATTTCTTTTAAATGAGCATCCAAACATATTATTTAGGGGGATTTTAAATCCTTTGGACAATTACTTTCTTCATTTTAATTCTCTCATCCAAACATATTCTAAACGAAATTATTAGAGATAAGTGATTAATGTGTTAAGATTAAGGATGAATTGTTGGGGTACTATTTAAGTTCGATTTTTGAATAAATAATTATTGATCAGATTTTATTTACATCTTGATCGAATTTTAAATTAATCAATATTCCTTTTTCCTTTAAATAATGTTAATAAAATGAAATTTATTTGGACAATATCAATAAAAAATATTATTGGTTCATGTTTTGATTGTAAGTATACAAATCAAAAATACTTTTTAAAACATTGAATGAGAAACTCTATACTATTGATATAAGTTGATATCTCATTATATATATAGGAAGAACATATCTTATGAGATGAAATATTTTATATGAGGGAGAAAATTAAATATGAATCGTATAACCATAAATGAAATAACTTAATCTTATATGATATGTTTTCTCTTTATATTGTTAATTTACTT
>PYAF01005867.1:618753-651545 GCA_007407185.1 Glycine tomentella
AAATTATCTTATAATTTTTTAAGTAATAAAAGTTAGAGATTTTATTTGTTCCTTAATCATTTTATTAATCAAACATAGAATAAAAACATTTATCATATTTCGTATCATAATTTTTAACTATTCACTTAAAAACTCGATAATATTAACTATTATTTCTATTTATTTTCACCAATTCATAATTAGATTGATCGATTTACATACATTATTAATCTAAATAACTTAATAAACTAACTATTAGTTGGTGCCCGATTCAATTTTACTCCCATTAATTATCAAATGACAGATTATTGATGTTGTTAAAAAATAAGTTCCAAATTAAACATAAGATATCACTCGATCACCAAAAATCTTGGTAATGCTATTTGTTTTGTTGAACAACCATTTTTATAAGAGTATTTTTAATAGTAGGTCTTGAGTAAAGATCTTAAACTCAAAATCTGATCTTAACTAGATCTCCAATAAAAGAGGTGTAGAAATATGCACATTATTCAAAAAATAATTTTTTTTCTCTTTCTCTCTTCCTAAGATCTCAAAATAAGATCTACTACTTAAGAAAAAATTAAACAGATCTTCAATTCTATGTAATTCTATGAAAACTAACAAAAAATGGTCTAAGATCCCAATTTAAAATCAACCACTAAAGATACTCTAAGATAACGAACAAATGATCAATTATTATGCACCTTCATGATTAATGCCTTGATTATGCACTTACCAAGCCAACAATACAAATCAAAAATATCATTTGAGTTTAATTTTTTTTATCTCTTGAGATTGATGAGGATGTGCAATTATGAATACTATCAATTTTCCTTTTAATTTGGCATTTATTTTGTTAAATGATGCCCTAATCCTCCAATCATTACAGTATCTAATACACTTATGAACATATCTATTTGGTTTTAACTTTTCAACATATATTTAAAGAAAGTCAATAATATAATTGTAAATTTCAGATATAAAGTGACATTACCTCAGTCATAAAAAACAGGTAATATTACCCACTTCCATATCTTTAAAAATATATAGACAATGTAATTGTCAACTTCTTAACTTAAAAACAACGACAAAATAAATAATGCTATTGTTTACTTCCAAATTAAAAATAATAATATAAAAGAATAGACAATGTCATTATCTGTTTCCATATAAATAAAAAATAGTCAATGGATTTGTTGACTTCCAAATTTATAAATAAAAAATTAAAAATGGTAAGCTGACTATGAAAATGTTGACTTTCTTAAAAAAATTATTAAAAAACTATTTTGATAAGTTGACTTTTTTTATTGTGAATTTTCTTTTGATGACATTCCATGGACAATAGTAGTAAGTATCTTTCTAATAATTTTTCTTTCTAATTATTTGACTTATCTAATTATTGATAAAATAAGCCTTTTTTTCACATCATGATTTTTTTTAAAAAAATCTTTAACTTACTATGAAACTAATAGAAAAAGGAAATAAACAATGGGTTTGTTGACTTTCAGGTTTTATAAATAAAAAAATTAAAAAGATTAAGTTGACTATGATAATGTTGACTTACAATTTGTGCCCATATTTTGATATATAATAAATGTTTAATTACTTTTATATCTATAATAGTAACAAATTATATTTTTAATCCTATAGTTTATTTATTGAGTCTTTTAATCTTCATCTTTTAAAATCACTTAAATCATTACATCTACATCTATTAAAACAACTACAAAATTGACGGTTGTTACAAATATAAGGACCAAAAGGTAACATATAATAAAAGAATTAATTTGTAAGATGAATGTTACTAGCAATTTTTTATTATATATATAATATGGATATTTTTCAATTTCCAACAACTTAACAATTTTTGTTAAAAAAAAAAAAACTTAAAAATTTCTGCATACAAGACTTGAAAAACATGGATCGGGCTGGGCTACCATTTACCAACCTGACCCAACTTTTAAAATGTGGATGATGCTTGCCGTTTTAGATAGTCCTTCATTCCTTCCTTGCCCCTTGAGCTTCAAATTCAAGCTATTCCCTCATCCCTTCTTTTCAAAACCCTAATTCCTCTTTTCTCTCTTCCAATCTCATTTCTCAAGATCGCCTTCGCTGCTTCCTCAGGTGAGCCTCTCAATTCTGCTCTCTCGGGCGATCACTTTGTTTCATTTTCTGATTCTTTAATTTCGACATTTCACGTTGCACCTGATCTGCCTGATGATTTTTCTAGCTTCGAATTATGCGTTTTTTCGTTCTCTGTGGCACCGGATGTTATGAATCATACGTGATTTGTGTTCCTTTTGCGGTTATTTTTGGATGACAAACTAAAATTTCAGTTCCCGATCTCTGTATGTCTCAAAGATCAAAATTTTCTCACCGTTATCTTTCTTGGGAATACAAAACATCATCAGATAGATGGTTTATTGGTTGATATCAAATAATTGTTCGTTACAAATATTAATCGGGGTTGGTATGGCTGGAATTTGTTTTTTTTTTTGTATTTTTTTCTATCTTATAATTGCACATTAGTTGTTGCCATGCCTGTGATCAGATTGGAATTTTATTGTAGTAGTTGGTTTGTTGCAGCATCTGAACAATATTCGTATGAAAAATTAACGAATAATTTGTTGTTTGTTTTATTAACATTATTAGGATTTGAGGGTATTGTGATGAGGATATGAGTGCATGTAATGATATGTCCCTTTTCTTTTTGGCTGATATGATTTGATTTCGCAGGAATTATGTCTTTTGTGCGGAATTATCAAGCAGAAGATCGTAGTTTACATAGTGGTTACTGGTCCACCTTTGATGGAAACAACTATGGCAACACCAATAGGAAAAGAAGCAGGAACAATTATTATAATAGGAATTGTAACATTTACAATGACAACCGGACAAAATTTGGGGACCATTTTAATTTTTACAATGCTGATCATGCTAATTATGTTAGATATGATGCTGTTCCATCATCTTTGAAAAGGAGAAAATATTCAGCCCCTGTTTGGCAAGAAAGCCAGCAGTACTATGTTCCACCCATGGTCCATGACAATATCCCTTCATCCTATAATTTCCAAGGTGCTCCTACAAGATCTGATGGTGATGCCTCTACATCAGCTAGCTGCAAGCGTGATTGCTCTATTTTTGAAGATGATAAGCCTGTCTTCATGTCAAGGGACGAAATTGATAGACACTCTCCATCAAGAAAAGATGGTATTGATGTACATCATGAGACACACTTGCGGTACTCATATTGTGCCTTCCTTCAGAATCTTGGAATGCGTCTTGAGCTGTAAGACTTCCATTAGTTGTCATACACCCACCCACACACAAATTGAGAGTGTCAGGTTGCTTGTTTAATTACAGAATTTGTGATTTTTTTTTTCCTTTTTAACTAAAATTGCGTGAGATTTTTAAAAGATCACATGATATTTGCAATTGAAGAAGCAATCTGAATAGCTAATTTTAATTTAATGGTTATTATTAAATTTTTCATTTCTCAGAATAAATATGGATTCTCACCTGATACTCGATGCATATGTTATAATTACGAGTGATGTTCTTAGTTACTTGATCTTGGTTTGTAGATAAAATCGCTATGGTTCTCATTGCTATTTGGCACTAGAATAAAATCATGTTATGATCCTTTTGCAGGCCTCAAAACATCATTGGGACAGCTATGGTTCTGTGCCACCGTTTCTTTGTTCGACGATCACATGCTTGCCATGATAGATTTGTGAGTTTTCATTTGTCCTTTAGCTCTAAATACATGTTTTACTTTTCTTATTAAATGTTTCAGTGAGAACCACATCATCTATAGATTTTTTCTGTACTTTTAGAAATGCACAGAAATTTTGTTATGAATTTGTTTGATTAGTTAGTGCTTGGGATTTCATTTAAATTAACTGTGTAATGTTATTTGTAATTTGTTCCTTCGAGTTGCATCTCTATGGCCAAGCTGATTATCTATTCATTTTGATCTGTGTTGTAGTTGATTGCTACTGCTGCTATTTTTCTTACCGCAAAGTCAGAGGAAGCTCCACGTCATTTGAATAACTTATTGAGAACATCCAGTGAAATTTTATATAAACAAGATTTTGCTTTGTTATCCTACCGGTTTCCTGTTGTGAGTATAGTTCAAACTACCTGAAATCTCTTCTTTTTTTATTATTACCTGTAGAAGGCATGCAAACCAAATAATAGCCTTCATTTACTTGCATATGGATATGCCTGGTATACGAAATTACCCATGCATTTGTTTGCTGATTCACTATAAAATTTTAAACAGGTATTATTTTCAAATAGAATTTTAACTCAAATGAGTAAATTTTTTTTCTTGATAGATCTTTTTTTTTTTCCCCTTATAGTTGAATACTAGTTAAACTTTGATTTTAATTTTCATTTATATTAACTTGATTTGAGTTGTTTCACAGGATTGGTTTGAACAGTATCGGGAGCGGGTGCTTGAGGCTGAACAACTGATACTTACTACTCTAAATTTTGAACTCAATGTGCAACATCCATATGTACCTCTTACATCTGTTCTTAACAAGATAGGTCTATCAAAGACTGGTTTGGTGAATCTGGCATTAAACTTGGTCAGTGAAGGGTGAGTTTTCTTATTTGTCTATCTTATACTTTGTGGTTTCAGTAGCAATGTTTGTTTATACAATTATACCATTCATTTTGAGGACAAAACTAGTTGGCTCAAATCAAATCTGTATGCAATGTTCTGAGCTGTTGGCTGATGTCCTCTTCAGGTATTCCATTTGTTGGTTCTGACTAACTGAGTGACTGGAATAAAAAAACATAGTGTAGGAAACAGGACATGGGGCAATGGGTGTTAAATCTCAACTCAAGCAATAGAATGCCTTGAGGCCTGGAGATCTAGTGGCTGAGGAATATACCTTGATGTCTCCCCTTCTAAATTTTGGTTCAAAATAGTGTTGATTCTCTCTATTTTGCTTTAGCCCAACTTCTCTGTGTAGCTATTCTGTCATGGGATATTGATTGTTTTGGCATGCATATAATTGCAGGATCTTCACAAGATTAGCGTGCTGGCCTGTATGATATTCTTAGCTGGCGGATTGATATGCTGTTCATCAAAAGTTTTGTTTTACATCTGAAGTTGAACTGCTGATGTCTAATGGATTGCTTTATCTTGAATATGTCCCATCAACTTTTATTTTGGCTAGCTTGGCTAGCCACAAGAGCCCTAACCTGCCAACTCAGATTTTCTGTCGAACTCTCAACACCTTGTAGTTTATGCTGATTTCAATTAGCCAAATGGGCTCTCTATAATTTTAGTAACTTTGGTTGAAAGAAGATGTGAGGGCGAGCCCTGACATAGCGGTAAAGTTGTGTCTTGGTGATGGGTTCGAATCCGGAAACAGTCTCTTTGCATATGCAAGGGTAAGGCTGCGTACAATATCCCTCCCCCTTACCTGCGCATACTATAGAGCCTTTGGGTGTAGTTTTGGTTGAAAGAAGATCATAAAGTGATTTGACAATCAGAAAACAACAAAAAGAAAAAGAGTGAGAGAGAGAGAGAGAGACAGACGCAAACAGTCTGAAATTTAAACATGGAATGAATCTTTTATTGTTCTGAACAAGTGTTGGTCAATAATTACCCATTGATCGAAATGAGGCCTTTCAACCAGATTCACCTTATTATGTGGAGGAAAATAGAGGTCTTCTCTACTGCTGGTTTATTTTTTTTTTTTTACAAGAGTCAGAGTATCTCTGATACTGTGTTTTTGTTTATTCTCTTTTTGTTAGATGAAACGAAACCATTCCTCAGTCTATATTGATTCCAGCAGTGTTATCAATGGCGGAAGGCCTAAATTCTGTCATATAAACACGTCATGGCGGCCTATGGTGCCACCATAATGGGCTTCCCTTTACAAAATGTCTATGGCAGTTGGCAAAAAATCTGCCACACCATTTCACCATGGCAGCTATGGCACCTACATTTAACTACGGATTTGAGAGAAAATACTGTTTCTAGGACAAATCTGCTGATAAAATTCTCTGTTGAAGTGTTTCCGTTGTGGTCAGTTTAATTGCCAAATTTTGGGTTTGTAAAAGGTTTCTTAGTTTCCCCCTCATTTCCAACCACAATGAATATTTGTGTAACTCAAATGGATTAATTTAATCATATTTGATTTCCCCCCTTAGGTTTTTAAAATTTGAATTTAATTTTGTTCTGTTTTCAATCTATAAGATGTTTTCACTTTATACAATAATTTGTTGATGCATCTAGAAAAGAGTTTGACTTGACAACTACCTCAAAAGTCATACTTAATGATTTATAGAAAATGATGGAGTGATGTTGTTCAAAATTTTATATTGTCAATATATGAATATGTGTAGACATTTAATCTAATTTTGACCTAACCAATTTTTTTTTTCTTTTCAAAATTTCAAATATTTTTGTCCTGTTAATGTCGTCTCTTAGAAATCACTCATTGAAACCTTTCTTGTTTCTTTGTTCATTGACACAGTCTTGTAATGAGAATGGAGACTTTAAAAAAAAAATTCTGGCTTTCATTTGGAATGGAAGAAATCGAATTTACTTAACTCAAAATTGTTAGCAAACCTCGCCTAGTGGGACAAAGCTTTGTTGTTGCTTGTTTGTTAACTAAAAATTGTGAGGAGTCACTTCCTGTAGTGATGATTTGTTTAGTTTTAACATTAGGCATTGGTCATGATTTTGATAAGTTCTTCTTGTGTTAACACTTAGATTGCAGAAGTTATTAAAAATCTGAAACGAGAAGCCATTAAGTTAGTGTTCAACTTTTGAAGTAGATGTCCTACAGTTTAAATATTTGACTCTAGCAGTCAATGATTTTTTTCCCTCTTACTAGCAACTTCCTGGAGGTTATAGGTTGATACTTTTTTTTTCTGTCCTTGCTATAAAAGGTCTCAAATTTACTGATTATAATTATATATTATGCTTATCTACCCCTCTCCCCAAAAACATCATGCTGAAGTTGGCTCACACTTTACTTTCATTCTTCATGTGATTTGGCATCTAGTGGTCTTTTCTTTAGATGTCAGCCTTAGTTCTTTGAAAATGTTATTGGTTGGAGAGGTTGATCTTTATTATGATTTAAATGCCTCAGCATCTTCATGAAATATCAATACTAATGGTACCAGTGTGATCTGTTGGTATGGCTGGCCTGCTAAATTTCAATGGATCGTGTATAAAAGAGATTTTGCTTCTGTCTTGAGTTAAATTGCTCAACTGTTTTGATGACTCAAAACCCTTCTTTGTTGGATGGGTTGTGAACAGTGGCTCACTCTTTATGCTTATAATTGCTAAAGGAAGTTTTGTACTATTTCTATGATCTTGGTCAAAGCAGCCCTTTTTATCCTTCTTCTCCAATATGATTTACAGCTAATACCTTCATTTCTTCTGGAAGTTCTGCACAACTAGTGTGAAAGTTATAATGTACTGGATTTTGTGTGCTCAACCTTGAAAGACAAGAAGGATTAAAAAAGTGAAACTTTTCTTTTTCCTGTTCTATTATTATCCTTGTTCCTATTAAAAAGGGTCAGTTTGTATTTTAGGTGGCTGTGATGTGGTTGTATGCAGCCTACATACCTTGTCATAAGTCGGCAACATTCCACTTAAAGGGTAATCATGTGCAAATTTGGCTTTTTGATAAATAGTGCTAGACTGGTTAGGGTTTGCTTAGAAGTTTCTTTCTTGGGAAGGTGGTCGCCCCCAAGCTGTTTACCCTTACACCCTAAGGTCACAATAAGGACCTCCCAATTGTTGAAACAAATAGAGGTGCTAGAACAGTGAGACATATTTTTGTCACATACTAATCAAACTTCATAAATTTGTCCTTGTGCTTTTCATGTATGCCAACTTTGGAGGGAAAATACAATAAGTTTCTACTGAAGTCATCAACTAGCTTTCTGCTTCAATTTCTTATATTGTGTAATGAGTTTTAAACTTCTAATTTACGCCTGCAACATGCACATTCATTGGATTTGTTCAATAGTGTGTTGAATAAGTTGCATTCAAAGTAAACATTCCAATTTACATGTTAGCAAGACTCTCCAGGTCAAAATATTGAGAAGATATGGCATTGGCATTAGCTTTGAAAGATTCAATTGTTAGCAATATGCAGCACAGCACTCCCATGCATGCTTTCTCTTTTTAGTTGCATAAATTTCTGGAGTTTAGAGCCCCTACAGCAAAGTTGGGTCTGGAAGTCTGATAAATTCTCTAGATGAGTATAAAATATTGCTATAGTTTGGTACTCTTATCAGCAATCCTGCACAGATTCTTGGAATTGTATTCTTCCTGAGTTGCTGCTTTTCTAGTTGGTAAGGAAAAATTAATAAATTTGTGTTTTCCTCTTGTATGAATGTTGAATACTATTTGTATTTCCTAGTTCATATTACTGCTCATTTTAATAGCTGACATGATCTGTCATGGTGGGAACATATGCTAAGTTGATGCCTCGGATGGTTAGTTTGACTATTTATGTACCTCTATTTGTGTTGAACAATGCTGGCAGTAGTGATGTCTGTCTTGTAAGGTCTACTGATGCTGAAAATTGTTTTGCAGGCTTCGGAGTTCTTTGTGGCTTCAATTTAAACCCCATCATATTGCTGCTGGAGCTGCATATCTTGCTGCCAAGTTTCTGAACATGGATCTCGCAGCTTATCAGAACATCTGGCAAGAGTTCCAGACAACACCATCCATACTTCAAGGTATCCTACACCCACTTCCCCTTTCTAATTATCAAGCAAAGTTGCTGGATTTATTGTTCTGTTCTGAAATGATCAGTTCAATAACAATAGATAAGTGCGTTGCAGTTTTTTAAGATTGACATATATTTTGTATCTTTTAGTTATTAATATTGGTTCGCACATTGATGCAGATGTCTCGCAGCAATTAATGGAGCTCTTTTAAAAGTATGGAAGAACTGGATTACAGCGTTCTTCTTAGTAGAATAGGTTTTGAGTATATAATTCAAAATGTTACATACTTTGGAGGGAGACATTAGGAACTATGACATATTTGGTGAGTTACAGGATTAGTGGTTGTGTGACCTACGGATTTTTAAGTTTTACCAACTTCTCTGAATCTTCTGCTAAAATGTCGTTCATTTTTGTTGATGCTTTGTGATCTACTGTCAATGTCAAAATGTCAATCGTGGTTGTGTTTAGTGAATGAAGAGCCTATCTGTGAAAGCACACAAAGATTTGTAACTTTGTATGTGCGCGCAACATTTATTGGGTTCGGAGGTTCAAATTTATTTTTGGCTGCACTCTTGACCCTGGTCTTTGGTATGAAAGGAAAATTAAATTGACATCTGTAGTTATGGTGAATCTTGGAGCCTAGAGAGTAATGGGTTAAGTTTTCTAACTCATGGCACAGAGGAATATCACTAGATCGTTGCAGAGTTATTGAGTAACCCACCGGTCATACCATCATTTGCATAACAGCTCAAAAATAGCTACGCCGTCCTTACTGTCCCGAGCCTAATATAATGTAGCCCATGCAGGTATTCAATCTTACATCAATTTTTTTTTTTTTAAATTGTTGCGCTGTTTATTATATCGAAAGTTGAGTCAACCTCCCTCGGGTTGGTTTATTACAAGTTATTCTCAAACTGATTTATCTAATTTTAAAAATAAAAAATACAGCAAAATAGAATATAAATCGAAAAATAATTATACCAACTTTTGGTCTTTAACGCTTGCGTGTTAAAAGATTAAATAGAGCCAAAAATAAAATGTTTCAGTGGGATCTATAACTTTTTAGATAACAACAAAGGAATAATAACTATACCATTTACTTTCTTGATTGATAATATAAATACTATTTCTTATGTATCATCATATCATGAGTTAACTTTTTTTTTTATCTAATTATAAAAATTATAAATTAAATATCTTGTTTTGCAAATATGAGAATCAAAATTACGGATGGAGTCTTATAGGAGTACAAAAAATTCATTTTAGCCAAAAAGAAACTTATACAATAAACTCAAATGATAAGAAAATAAAATGAAAGTAAAAAAATCTAAGAAATTTAAAACCAAAAAGTTATAAATTTCAAACGAATAAAGATTCAATATTATGGGTTGGCTCCAATGAGGTACACTAAATCAACTTCTGAAAACTGACTTAATAACTTACTATTTTCTCAACCGATTTAGTGCATTAGCTAAGTTGGTTATAACAAAAATAAATTACATTGGGTATCCAACTTAACTATCAAATAAGTGGATTAATTACTATGTGATTGTTATAACTTAATCATAGCTTTCAGGTTTAATTTTTAAATACTGTGTTAAATATTTAAGAAAAGAAATTTATCGTCAATAATTATTCTACCTGACTTTATAATGGCTTCAATAAAAAAAATACCTATGGTCTAAAAAAAAGAAAATGAGAAAGAAAAAGTATTCAACACCATTCCAGTCCATCCATCCATCCCTCAATCTTCATTAAATCCCAGCCCCATTGAACGAAAACGAACCAGCCCAGTCAGTGACAAAATATTATTATACGATTATGTTCAAAATATTGTCCTGTACGTGAATGGGTTAAGAAAATACATTTTCATTAAAAGGATACATTGAGAATTTGAGATAAGAATTCAAAGTGCGAATATGAACACGAAACTCATCCATCTGGATATGCTTTAAGTTTTGTTGCAACTTGCAAGTTTCAGTAAACGTGTTATTCTGTTAAAGCATTTTTGCGGTCATACCCAAAACTTTTTTTTTTATATAAAAAAAATATCTCAGAATTAGAACTGAGTTTTGTTTGTGTAACGTCCAGTCACTTGTAAAATCAATGACTGTTCCCACACACTTAATTGTGAAGTTCTTAAGTTATGGACTACCGAAAAATAAACGCACCTTGTTGATATAGGTAATATCTATTATTTCCTTTCAGTTATACAGTCCCATATCTGCAGCCTCTGGATTCCTCTCATTCGGATGTGTATTCGATTCATTCATGTACTCCTCCTGCTAGAAGCCTGTCAGGAGCAACTCTTTGTTCGTACCTCATTGCACCGGCGATCACTTGTCACCCTGCGCCCAAGATGTTACAATTCGTGTCGATACGTTTACAAATTATATTCAAAAATCAAGAGACACGCCAATAAATACTTGGTAAGAATATCCTATACCTTTTTTTTTTAATCCTAACGACCGAATCTAAACAAACTCCCTTTGTAATCGATTAAGTTGAGTCAAGTAGATTTCTTTAAAAAAAAGTCAAATAGATTATTTGTTCTTTCTAAAACGATTAACAAATGAAACTTTAATAATTTTTAAAATTAATTATTAATAAATTTAATATCATTTATTAAATCAATTAAATTTTGATTTTTTTATGAGTAATTCTTTTGTAAAGTGATTAAAAAAGTTTTATAAGTAATGAAAAGAAAAAAAGCATAAAAAGCAGCTGATGGTTTATTTGATCCGGATTCTTTATCCTGTGTGTATATACGAGTAATGGGTGTGCTTTTCAATGATTGCGGGATAGCCAAGTCAGCATTATTCTAAATGATAAAGGAAAAGAATACACTTTAATACTGTTAATTAATCATAAAAGATGGCCATTATTTTAATTAATGTTCACCAATAATTTTTTTAATTTAATTATGAAAACATATATCTGATTTTCTTTCCTTCCGGAAAAGTGAGAGCGAGAAAAAGACAGGATTTACAAGGATTCCATTTCTTAAAAGTCCGTTTCCTTTCTTTCTTTCGCAACTAAAACGATATAAGATAGTGGATAAACTTCATCTCTTCGATCGTTTTCTTTTATTTTTCTTTTTTGATATATCATCGTTTTCTTTTCTTTCCACCCTTAAAAACATCCCAATCAAACATTAAAAAAAAAAAACAAATATAACCACACAAGAAAGAAATTATAGTATTTTAAATATTTAGCAAATTATAATATTCAATATATTTTTAAAAATTAAAATTGTAAGTTTGTAACCATTAAAATATTTATTTTAAAAAATAAGTAAGTGTATATTAATATTTGTAAGTATTAACACTCATTTCTTTTTAATTTTAAAAGTAAAAATATGCAATTATATTGATATACAGAAAGTAAGTTTGGGGAAATTGTATATTCACTTGTTAATCATGAATTTAAATTCAAAAATAACTTATTTATATATATAAAAGGAGAAAATTAGGTACAATATTAATTTTTTTACTTTCTTGTAACGAAAATTTTTAAATAAAGAAATACAAAATTTTTATTTATTTGTTTAAAAATACAAGATATGGGATATTAAACTAATTTAGTAATTTTATAAACAAAACTTTATACTCTTTTAATTTCAATAAATAAATAAAATTTAGATTTGAAAACATAAAAAGTACATAATTAGGAAATAAAAGAAAATATTAAAAAAGTTGTGGTAACCTTGTTGTGCGTGCCCGTTCATCATCCTCAATTCCACATGCTGGCTTGTTTTACTCCAATCCCATCCTTATAACTTATAAGTGATAACTATACCACACAAGCACGAACAAGTCCCTCCCTTACCAAAACGCCACTTGTTTATTGTCGTTTAGATCCCATGGATCACACGCCTGCTGCGCAACGTCGTCTCAAAGCCATTCACGCCCACCTCACCGCCACCGCCGATGAATCTCCCTCCCACCTCCGATCCAATCCCACCGTCGGCGAGTTCTTCTCCGGTACTCCCTCCTCATGTTGCACTTACGTATCTCACTTTGGAAAGTTGCACGATAATGACGTTAAACTTTTCTCTCTCTCTGTTGGATCATGTTCTCTGTGCCTTTTTTTTGTTTGTGATTAGAAGTGAGTTGTCGCTTTTGAATTTGAGATTGGAGAAGAAAAGCAGCAAGTGCGGATTGGAGGAGAAGATTCGTGTTGTCCCACTTTTTGCTAGGGGCACTTAAAAAAACTCATAGCTCATTGGAGGGTTTTGTGATTTGTGAATGAATATAATCATGTCTATTTATTTGTTATCTTCGATTCCCGTGCATTTCGGAACCATTCCTGGATTTTTCATATGTATAGAAAGAGAAAAAAAATTGAAGGCATTGATAGAGCAGTAGCCTTTTTTTTATTTTTTAGAATTAAAATTCAATGGAATGAAGAAATATTTACGTTACGCGAAAATATGGGGGGAGTTTTTGGTTGTAATAAATGTTTTGGTGAAACGACTATTGAATGACACTCAGAATTGGACAAACCTGAATGGTTCATGTTGCGGTTCCTAGTTTCCACTTCATTATCTGGTTCTGGGCGCTTCTTTATTTTTTTTTATTTTTTAATTTGGTTTAATTATTTTCTCGGAAGCTGGGTGAAGGTTGAATGGTGTAGTGTAGACTGCAGAAATTTTAGCTCTTGATGCATCGATACTTATCATGCATGATGAGTCTTGACTTCCGGCATTCAAGTTATGTGATCTGGGCCAATCACATTTTGTACTTAATTGTTAATTAACTGTGATAATTACATGTTAATTAATGATGTGATTGGCCTAGTGCTCTCTTAATTTTATTCAGATTCGTTTTACATTTTTGGAGGCAATGATAGGAGCTAAGACTCAAATCAGAATGCTATTTGTCATTATTTGGTAACACATTCTGTTTCTTAAAGGTTATTATTCATAAAACTGACATGTTCACTGTCAATCATATCACTCAAAGATGACTATATTCATAATACTGACATTTGTTCAACCTTCCTCACAACTTAGGAATTTTTTCTATCCATTGACTATTGAATATTTTCATATGCCTTGCTTATTGGTATTATTACATTACCTTTTTGTAATTTCTTTGTTTGATTTCGTTAGCTTTGATCTTTACTTCTGGGCAGAACAAGGGTATAGTGTTGTACTCCCAGAGAAATTACAAACAGGAAAGTGGAACGTTTACAGGTATACCTCTTCCAATGTTCTTGATTCGATTTTTATACATCATTCTGGGGCCAAATTTATGAGTATGATATTATTTTTAATTCTTTCTGGTAGATCTGTACGATCTCCTCTGCAGCTGGTGACCAAGTTTCCTAATCATCCTGAAATTGGTACCCTGCACGATAATTTTGTGTGAGCATCACTCCTTTTTCTATGCAGAATTTAGCTTTGAACTTCATAAGATTGACAAATAATCCCAATCAACAGTATTTTAATAAACAAAACCATGCCTAAGAAATTGATATGTATTTTGTCAAACTTTGTTAATAATAGGCGCTCAGTTGACACCTTCCGAGACTACAAATATCTGGGAACACGTGTCCGTGTTGATGGAACTGTTGGGGAGTAAGCAGCTCAATTGTCAACCTATGACACTTTCTGGGTCTTCTTTGTTTTTTCATTCAAATTTACTTAGCATCCTTCTCATTATTCCTTCACAAGGTACAAATGGATGACATATGGAGAAGCAGGTACAGCCCGTTCAGCAATAGGTTCTGGTTTGATTTATTATGGAATCCAAAAGGTGAATGCTAGATTGTAGTTTCATGGTTGATTATTTATTTTATTTTTTTCCAAAGTATCATGTAACCATTAGTTTACATTCTCATTTTTAGGGCTCCTGTATTGGGTTGTATTTTATTAACAGACCTGAGTGGCTCATTGTTGATCATGCTTGCTCTGCATACTCATTTGTATCAGTGCCTCTGTATGATACTCTTGGTATGTTGTCTATAATTTATCAGGAAATTTCTTTTCTTACATATCTACCTTGGCCTTACCTTCTGATTTAACCGCAAGAAACTGCTTGTTCTGTAGGTCCTGATGCTGTCAAGTATATTGTTAGTCATGCTGTTGTGCAAGTTATATTTTGTGTGCCTCAAACATTAAATTTAGTAAGTATATGTGAGCTTCTTCATAGTATAGCATATCCCTTCTGTTAACTTTATAATGAATATTGTAGAATCATTAGTACCCATTTTGATGACTTAGTGCGAGTTTGATGGAATTCCATGTGCAAATACTCTGCATTGAGTATCTTGTTGGCTTTTGGACCATGTGTGTGTGAGATATTAGGCTAATCCAAACACTCGCTAAGATGATTAACTTCTGTAGATCAATCAGATTTGCATATTTGAATATTGTTTTTAAAAAATAGTTTTCTATTTTTAAAAACATAAAAAAAAACTTGTCAATCCTGTCCATTCCTTTTTAAAAAACAGGTCCTAAATAATTGCTTTTTCAGCAACCCCCTCCACTTGTTAGTAGTCAATAACATCTGTAGAATGGGAATATAAGAATTTTTATCCCAATTTCCTATTCGCCCAAGGAGTCAAGTTCCAGCGATTACAGGTTAATGTTTCAGTTAAAAGCTTTTTAAGTTTAATTTTATATTATGTTTTGTTCATGGTATACACAATTACTGAATATATGTTATGAGGATGATAGCCCTTTATTTTTGGAGGATATATTTTTTTTATCCTCATTGTGATTGGCATAAACTAATTAGTTATCCAGTCATGAAATGTAGCCATGATCATAACCACTTTAGTTTAGTTTATGTTGTTAGCATATTATATATAACTTCCGGTCTTCTTTTGCAAAAACTTACATATCATGTCACCTGCAATTACAGTTGCTGAGCTACTTGTCTGATATTCCAACTGTACGTCTAATCGTGGTATGTGTGAATTTATGGCTTATGTTTGAAATTAAATGTTCATTAACAATGTAAGTCATGTCATGCTGATTTGTAGTTAGTATGCAGGTAGTTGGAGGTATGGATGATCAAATTCCATCAGTTCCATCGTCAACTGGAGTTCAGGTTATTACATATTCAAAGCTACTTAATCAGGTAATCTTATTGTTTTCTGTGTCAAATAATGTTGATTTTATGGAGCAATACATAGTGTGTTTATATGATATTATCTGTTTCCCTGAATTAGTAAAGAAATGTCACTTATGTGGTGCTCTTTCTATCTATCTATCGTGGTGTATAAGTTTAAGTTCATTTTGTAAATGGTGTTGCTATTGATTTGATCTGCTGCTATTTGTTATGTTTGCTACCTCATTGCTTGCGTGGTTTTGATTAGGGACGCAGCAACCTTCAGCCCTTTTGTCCACCAAAACCTGATGACATTGCAACCATTTGCTATACAAGTGGTACGACTGGAACCCCAAAAGTGCGTAGGTTCCTGTAGAATTATGGTTTACTTTTCCTTGGTGATATATTTTCCCCCTAAAATGTTTTGTTTGCTTATAGTAGCTACATAAAGCATTTCTTTTTCATCTTTCTACTCAACAAATTCTGGTCAGGGTGCTATCTTGACCCATGGAAACTTTATTGCAAGTGTTGCTGGGAGTACTAGGGATGAGAAATTCGGCCCTTCTGATGTGTGAGTTCTTTATGATTGTATACAATGTTCATTGCCTTTTTTGGCTGTGACAGTTTTTTCTAATTTCTTTTAATTTTCAGTTATATATCCTATCTCCCTTTGGCACACATTTATGAGCGAGCAAACCAGGTCATGACAGTACACTTTGGCATTGCAGTGGGCTTCTACCAGGGGGTGTGTCTTTGACAAATTAAATTTGTGTCTTTCTCTTTCATTTGGTTAATGTCTACTCATTTGAATGAGCTTATTCTTTTATTAAAAATTAATGTGTTGTAATATAAGTGCTGCTTTAGACTTGTATTGCATGGATATGGTGATTAACTGATTGTAGCTAGCTAGTGTTTTAAAAAGATTTAAATTAAGACGTCTCTTATTAGCATAAGGAGTCGATATAATATATAATTTTTAGTTGAACATATTTACATTTTTCATACTTGCCAATTTCGTGAAATGCTGCATTGATCCATAAAAGATTTCTGTCAAATAGCAGTCTTTTATTATAGTATTCTTGTGTTCCATTTATACATATGTATGTATGTATGTATGTATGTATGCATGCATGATTATAATGCAGCCCAAAGTGTAGAATTTCTAAATAATAGCAACCTTTTCTGCTTGACTGTTATTTTGTCTTTTCTGGTTGTGTAATTTACTTTAAAGCACTACCTTATATGATATGTTTAAGGTAGATTTTATGATAGTTACTTTTGTTTCACTATATTTTGCAATATTATCAGATTAGCATAACATTTTCTTTTTAACATTCGTATGCAGGATAGTATGAAATTAATGGATGACATAGCTGCTCTAAGACCTACCGTCTTTTGTAGTGTTCCTCGGCTATATAACAGAATATATGCTGGGTAGAGTAACTATACATTTATATTGTACTTTATAGAACTGTTTGTTTAGCTTCTTGTGTGTTCATTGTACCATTCAATTGGTTTTTTTTTCAGTATCACTAATGCTGTTAAAACATCTGGTGGTCTGAAGGAGAGACTATTTAATGCTGCCTACAATGCTAAAAGGCAGGCTTTATTGCATGGTAAGACATATTTACAATGATCTATCTTTCATTTTTATAGTTATCTTGCCTGATTTATTCATTATATTATAGTGCCCTAAATATTGATTCTAATTTAATGCCAAACCTTGGTTGTTCCCCTATCCTCCATTCATCGATGGTTATAAACTCCTTTTATATGCAAGATTCTTGCCCTGCTCCATTTTTATTTCTCATAGTGGGTTCACTGGGTTGAATCTTATTTTAAACAATAATATCATATTTGTTTTCCTTAACTTGTAGTTTGTCATTTAAATAGGCGGAAAAGTTCTGTTAGAATGATAGATATGTCTAAAAAATTGTAACTAATGATTTTGGCTTAAAATTTTAGTATCATATAAGAGAAACCTTACTTTCAACATCCATATTTTCATTTGTTTCAGGGAAGAACCCATCTCCTATGTGGGACAGATTAGTTTTCAACAAGATAAAAGAGAAGCTTGGAGGGCGAGTTCGGTTTATGGCATCAGGTGCCTCACCTTTATCACCTGATATCATGGAATTTTTGAAGATGTAAGTTTTGCATAATATGAATGTATACATTAATAAAGAGAACAGTCCTCTTATTATTAATACTATTTCTATTTTTAATCAATTTTTTCCTTGCTGAATAATATGTATACCTATTATGCAGTTGCTTTGGTTGTCGGGTTACTGAAGGATATGGAATGACAGAGAGTACTTGTGTTATAAGTTGCATTGATGAGGGTGACAAACTTGGTGGTCATGTTGGCTCTCCTAATCTAGCCTGTGGTGAGTACTTAGTATTAAATTCACATTACATAGCTTGCAGTACATTCGTGATTTAACCTGCTTGATTATATTTTAGGTGATATGTGACGTACCAATCAACTTGATCATGAACTGTCCACATTTTAGAAAGAAAAAAAATAGTAGCAACATCCCATCATTTGTAGTTATTCAAAATGTTCTTCCTTGCAGTGCATGGAACACTGTGATAGTCCTAAAAAAGTGGATTTGAACATTTCTACTTCGCCCACCTTGTATGGAAGAATTTAAAAGATGAAATTATATTTAATTTATGTCATCTGTAGCTTTCTTATGCCCAGTGCCAATAGTTTTGTTCTTTTGTTTCAGAGATAAAACTTGTGGATGTTCCAGAAATGAACTATACATCTGATGATCATCCCAATCCCCGTGGTGAAATTTGTGTCAGGGGTCCCATTGTTTTTCAGGGCTATCACAAAGATGAAGCCCAGACGTAATTACCTTTCCTGTTCTGTGCTTCTAATGAATGAAATTTACCTTGCATGTTTAAAAGTAATTGAATTTCAATCAAATTGAGCAGGAGAGACGTCATTGATGAAGATGGATGGCTACATACTGGAGATATTGGGACGTGGTTACCTGGTGGTCGTCTCAAAATTATTGATAGGTAAGATAGCATCATTCTAATTAAACTATAATCTATATTTAATAAGAAACATGGCTTCTGAACTTACCACTCGTCATTAAATTGATTTCTGTTTAATACTTAATTCATCTGGCCGCAAGTTTGTTCATTGAGTAGACATTAATGGCACTTTGAGTGTGAAAATGCTATCTCCTGTTGGTACTTGGTTCAGTGAGTGCTGTTGCTGCAAGACTTATATAGCTGCATACTGCCTCCATTTAGCTTTTATAAATTAGATTCAGTACAGTAAGATGTGCTTCAAACAATGACATCCCTAGTTGCCTGTCTACTTTCTCAGCCCACTTTTTACGACATTGACTGAATTTGTCAAGCATATTAATGAAAGATTATCATTTTGTTATAGGAAGAAGAATATCTTTAAGTTGGCACAAGGTGAGTACATTGCTCCTGAGAAGATTGAAAATGTATACGCCAAATGCAAATTTGTGGCGCAGTGCTTTGTATACGGTAAGGAAATAAATCATTCCCACAAATTTGGTCCGTGTGATCATTTGTACTAGCTTGCTTATGCTTCTTTTTTGTTTGTAGGTGATAGCCTAAATTCTTCTTTGGTAGCTGTTGTCTCGGTGGATCATGATAACTTGAAAGCATGGGCTGCTTCAGAAGGAATAATGGTACTAAAAAGTTCATCTAGACAGTGCTTAAAAGTTAAAACTTAGTTTTACTTTGTGTTCTTTTCGTAATCACGTTATTGGTATAGAGTAACCACCGGTTTTGCCGATGACTAATCTCCATCGGAGAACCTGGCTGGACACTTTTAGTGAGGTTCTTCCCTCTCAGCCACGTTTTTTCCATCACAAGGCTCGAATCCGAGATCTTGCTTAAGGGGACATAGTCCAGTACACTCGAACCAACGACTTGTTGGTAGTTTTACTGTGTTTGAAAACTTGAAATGTAATTTTGAATCAGATTACTCTAAGTCTACAATATAGTTTGGAAAATAAGTATGATAAAGACTTGCTACTAATTTTGTGAAAACCAATTTGTAATAGAAATTATTTTGCCTAGTAATTTAGAGCCTGCATCTACTTTTGGTTGCTGATAATTGAACCAGAAATAAGGTGAACATTTTCAATTGAGTTGAACTAACTTTTCTTTCACTATGAACATACAATTGAACTAACTTCTATTTGATTGGTGATCATTCAATTGAATAAAAACTACAAATATTGGATGCGGTTTTATCCCGGATCAATTAAGGTCTTCATCACGGTTCTTTATTTAAATTTAAGTAACAATTAGCCTTTGTGGTTCTGTGCACCTATTTTAGCTCATGTGGCTCTTTATTTGTATGGCAGCTCTTCTATAATTAGTCTTGGTAAATTACATAGTCACCCTTTGAGGTTTGACAAAATTTTACAAACTGTTTAAAACCTGGGAAGTTTTGATTTTGTTAAATCTTAAAATTAGACTGGCCTGTGTAATTTTGAAATCAAGGAAGTAGAATCCTGTATTTTATATCAAAATTCAAGGGAGGTTCAAGAAATTTCAGCATTCTATTTTGCTGCAAAGTTGGTGTTAATTTGTCGCATCAGTCTGCAACGTTAACTGATACTCTATGTTTTGTGGGCATGGGTGCAGTATAATGATTTAGCACAACTTTGCAATGATCCAAAAGCAAGGGCAGCTGTCTTGGCTGAGATGGATGCTGCTGGACGAGACGCTCAAGTAAGTTATTCATTTTATGTTACACTTACTCGTACCTTATAATTTGGCCTCATCATCTTTATTAAATATTTCTGCATCCTGTAGCTTAGAGGCTTTGAATTCGTAAAAGCTGTCACTTTGGTGCTCGACCCGTTTACGTTGGAAAATGGTCTGTTGACTCCAACATTCAAGGCAAGCTTTGAGTCTTAAGATGATCTGTTTTTCATTTTTAACCTGCAGTGTGGCAATAAATCATCTTTTGTGTATGTGCATGCAACTTTTCAGGTTAAGAGGCCTCAAGCGAAGGAATATTTCGCAAAAGCAATATCTGATATGTACAGTGAGCTCTCAAGAACTGATGTTTCTCAGAAATCGTTGTGAAAATTGAGGGTCTCCACCCCATCACCATTCACCAACCACAACATAAAAGAGAGAAGTAAACAAAGACTGTGCCTCATACTCATCGTAAACAACATAGCATAAGCATCCGATGGGGAACGATCTTGCAACTTATTGTTGTATTGTGCTGATAAGAATTGTGCTAGAACCGGAATAAAGATTCGTAGCATTATTTTAAATAGCTTACGGTCTTAAGTTCGAGTTCTCTTAAGCGATTTTTTTTTTTTTAATTTTTTCTTCTGAATGTTTAGTTTTTAATTTAATATATTCATTTCTATTATTATTGTGAATCAATCAATAGTTCAATAGCTACCCATTCAATAGCATTTTGATATTTTTTCTTCTAATATATGAATTATTTAATAATTTAATTTTTAAGTACTCGAATTATTTAGTAAATTTAGTATTCTGGAAATATTGAAAAAGAGCTAAATATACTTAAATTAGAAATAACTGGAAACTAGGAATTCAAGGGCTTTTTTTTTTTTTTTTGGTAAATAACATGGAGTGTTTTGCATGTTAGTGATGACATTGGCATGCACCAAAGTTTTTTTTTTTTTTTTTAAAAAAAACATATCCCGTTTGTTTCAAACATGTAACCTTTGTGTTATTAACTTGATGTTCTAATTAATTGTTTTAATAGACTAATTATGTTAAAAAATAATTAATGTTGATACATATAATATTATATTTTTAATGTATATTTAATACACATATTTTATATAATAAATTTTATAATAATTAATTTTTATCTAATAATTAAATTAATTTTAATTATTAGATCAAAATAATATGATAAACACAATTAATTTATAGTTTAACAAGTTACTTCATATCGCGAAGGGTATTTTTAGAGGTGTACTGTTCATATATAATATATTAAAAATTTGTATGGTGTATGAAAGATATCCCAAACTATTTTTGCACAACCGTCCAATGGCTCAATCTCATCTTAGGCGATCGTTGTGATAGTAAATTTTTTATAATTAATGGTTGTGACCAAAAAACAGCCGAAACCATAAATTGAATGACATAAGTAACTAACTTTTGGCCCTCTTGACTTTAAGTGGTGCCGTCGCGTGCCTTGACGCAAATACTCGCCTAAAAACCAGTTATGATCAACCTAGAAGTTAGAACCATCATTCTCAGAGCACGCTTTGCTGCGTTACTTGGTCCCCGCGAGGCTCCAACTGCAACAATAGGAGCTCTGTCGAGATCATAGATGTATACATTCATACCCTCACTTTACCTTTTTTTTGTTCAACAACAAAAGATCAAATTTATGTTAGTTCCTTTTCAACCCCTTAAGCCCTCTTATATACTGTCAAATTTTCACTTAATCCCCCCTTCCCCCGATATGTATGAGTATGACAAAGACAATAGAATCAGATTTTTTATTTATTTCAACCCTTTAAAATCATACATGCAAAGAAAAAATACACTCGAAATACTGAATTCTATATGTTTTTTCATACATATATGTAACTAAACATACGATACCATGTTGGTAGGAAAAATACATTGTAATATATATCTAATAGATGTTTTCTTTGACATTCAAAATGGTTTACAAACGTGCCAATGATCTAGGCAAAGGAGTTGGAGAAATTCCCCTGATCAGTTCCAATACAAGACCCCCCCCCCCCCAAAAAAAAAATAAAAAGAAAAAGTACATAAACCAAACTAAACAAAACACTGTCATATTAAACATAGTTAGAAACTTAGAATAAGCAAGTGAAAGGATTCCCATGGCCAAACCCACCAAACCAAAAGATCCCTTTAGAGAAATCAATGGGGTAGCATTGCTAGGAGAAGGTGCAGGCACAGTGGAAGCTTGAACTGTTGGAGAGGGCAAAGCTGAGCCTGAAGGAGTAGGTGCCTCTGCAGAAATGTTGAGCACGTTAATATCAACCTTCTGTCCTGCTTGGCAGTGACCAGGGACGCCGCAAAAGAAGAAGTGGTGGCCATGATTGGTTATGTTGATGGAGTCTTTGCCAGTGGTGAAGGTAGCAATAGGAGATGATGCGTTGCATGTCTTGTACATGGCATGTGTCACTCGCATCACATTATGGAATTTGGCATTGTATTCAAATACTGGACCAACAAAAAAAAAATCACCAACAATTTGAGTTATGTTATGTTGCTACTACTAATAATCATAATTAAGTAAAGACCATGCTCTATAATGATTTTTGGGTTGAATGTTTATGAAATACACTATGTAATTCTCCGCGGTGAGGCCAACAATCTCATTGCATGTTTTGTTTGTCTCTTCATCCAAAAGAGCTCGTGCAGAGCAGCAGAGCACAAAAAGCTAATGCAAGTGGAAGTGGTGGGTCATGCTGGTTTACAACTATAGTCATGAAACTGATGTGTAAAAGGCTCTTATATAAGAATAAATACCATAAGAAAAAAAAATAGTGTATAGATGAGTAAGAACCATGAGAGTTTTATGTAGGGGGCACTCCCTAACCACATAGTTTATCTTAATAATAAAGAGAAACAAGATTAAAAATAGAAATGCTTGCCATGGAAAAGAAAGAATTAGAGTTTTCTACAACCAAAAGGGCACTGCTGAAATTTATTTGAAGCCATTTTATAGTTTCTAATAAATTTTAGACAACAATACAATTATTTTAGAAGAATTGTGTCAGAAAGTGTGTTATTAGCACTCTTCTAGCCAGAAAAAAAAGGAATCAAAGAATCGCAAAATGCTCAATTGATTTAAACAACTGTTTGTTTTCTTATCATTCTGAGAATAGGAGGCAGAACTATCAAAAGGCTAGGACTTCTCATTTTTACAAAATGATTTGAACTCATCTGCTAACAATGAACAAAAACCAACACTATTACATAGTAACATAAACAGACCATGCAAGCAATTAGAGTGAGAAAACTTACTGATAGTGTCACCAATTTGGAAGTTCTTGGTAGCAGCCCATTTCCTGTAGTCTATGGTGCCAAGGGTAGTCCAACCAGCAGAGTCTCCAACCTTGTATACAGCTGCATATGAAACCTGCACAATTGCCATCACTATGAACAAAACCACAACTCTCTCTACCAAAGCCATGGTTTCAAGCCCTGCAGAAGTAAATTAGAGACCCTTCTTCTTGTTGTTTGTTTGTATCTCCTTTTCCTTTGGTTGGGGTCTTTATATATCCTTTTGACTAGCTGGCTTTGGATGTTGGAACTTGAAGAATGGCAAAGTGGATGAATAGGTCCCAGTCTTTTTCTTTAATTAATTGGTTTGTTTGATGAAAACTTAACACTATTTACAAAAGGGAAATAATGTGGCCCGCTGCATAATCTGATTGATCTCGTTAGCATAGTTGCGGTGGGTCTGAGTAATAAGTGTTCCACTTCTCCTACTTTGCTTTTTGTATCTTACTATGACTTATATGTCCGTCTAACATTGAACATGTAACTAAAATGGAGTAAGTGTGTGGATTGTTTTAACGTCGCAAATCCAACAATCCGTTGTTCTTACGTTAAAGTGCATCGGAAACTGAGAAAATAATAAAACCAAACACATTATACTAAGTAGTTTTAACTTTCTATGTTTGGATTAAATTTGAAAAGTATTTTTGCGAATTTTAATGTACAATTATGAATTCCTACACGCAAATAGTAAAAATACTTTAAACTTTATAACTAACTTCAATCTAAACATGCTCAACACTTTTTCTAGCTAAAGGGGTTTTATAAATCGTTTTCTGGAGGATAATTGTTAAAAAAAATAGAATTTAAATTTTTAATATAATATTTAATGTTATTAAAGCATTTTTTAATATTTGTAAAAATATTTTTAGTATTTTTCTTTATTTTGCCTTACTTTACTTTTGAAATGTTTGATATATATCTTGTCGGGACTGAAGTGTATTGAAAGATATGATACAGTTCTTTCAGTTCTTTTTTATTTCCTAAAAGAGAGAACTTATTATTTTAGAGAGTAGTTTCCATACGTCCTAATATATGACTCAAAAATGTTATTCAGTGCGAAATACGAATAGCCAAGTTACCAAAAGACAAATTTGAAATTGACGAACAATCAAATCTAACCAAACCCTTCATATAATTTTTAGTGGTACACTACAGAAGAGCAAACAATTATAAATAGTCTAATAAAAACACCCAATTATGAAATTCAAAGTAAATACTTGATATTCTATGTCCTACTATTTGGGTCTGTGCTGCTACTGCACTTCATCTGCACAAAAACTTGTGGGTGCCGTGATGACTACTTCAATTCTTTTGTATTTTCATTTGTAACAAATAATTGGTTAATGTCATAATAGATGGCAATCACCATTCACTGTTTCCATTTGATGATCACATTACTTTGCACATCAGAGAAGCGTTAAGCACACGCTTTATATAACCTCAAATTGAAAGCTACATATCCTTTTTTGTGTATCAAATTCAGGCAGTAAGCAGTTCTCCAATAAGACCAAAACAAATAAGTTAAACTTTTATTTTTAATTTTTAAATGCAGTTACATTTTATTAGTAGTTATAGCTACTGTTATAAGAAACTCGTCACAATCACAGAATTAAAACTTTGACTTCAATCAAAATTAAGTTCTACTTTACCTAAATTTCTCTACGCTGCTTGCCACCAATTATTAACACCAAATGTACCGAATTTGCAATTAACGTTTCATAATGTTAGTATTATTCATTCCCCTAGTATATTGCCTTCCTTGAGTTTTTTTTTCTTCCAACAAATGGCTTCATAAAGAACCCCTCATTCATATTTGGTGCAATGTAATAAAATACATCACGACTCCTACCATTGATCACAATACCAACCATGCGTCCAGCTTGATACTCGTTAATTTATTTGTTAGTTATACTACATTTTTCCACTTCTAATCTGAAGCTATTGCATCAGAATCATTCTTAACATATACTATTCGTTGTTGCAGGAAAGAAAGAAGAAAAATAGAAGAAAAAAAACAATTTAAACAAAAGACAAATACTCTTTTCATCCTTAATTATAAGACAATTTTTTAAAATTTGTTTATCTTTTTTACAAGATTATTTTATAATTTCTAGATATATTAATTTTTTTTATATATCTTTATTTAATTATTTTTTTCTAAATTTTAATGAAAAATAAGTAAATGAATAGAGATAAAAGAAATGAATAATTTTAGAATTATTGACAAATTGAATGTAATAACTATTTTTATTTAGGAAACATGAATTAGTTAATATGAATTTGGCATTGGCCTTCTCCATGAAACGAGAGAAAGTAAAAATAGAAACATAATTCACATGTTATATGACTCGCATAAAAGGACAATAGGCCAATAACATAGCGGGAATGATAACATAGCTAGTTGTAACAACCAATCTAACCAAACACTCCATGGAGTCTAAAATACTCATTTTACAAAGTCACAAACCAAAGCATTGCCAGAGTTTGTCTAATTTATAACTGAGAAGCCAGATTAAATCCTTGGACATTCTCAATTGCCAGTGACTACTTTCTCTTCTTTAACACAATCATCTTCAATAATCCTCTTCCATGGCTAATGTTGCTTCCACACTCTCTCCGTCATTTCTTCAATGGGGACATTCTTTGTCTCGGGGAGAAGGAAAAAGACGAAAGTGAACATGATCAAGATCCATCCAGAGAAGAACAAGAAGATGCCAAACTTGAAGAGACACAACAATGATAGAACGGCTTGTCCAATGACAAATGTGAAGAGGAAGTTGACACACACTGACAAACCTTGCCCTACCGAGCGAGTCTCGGGTGGGATTATCTCACTTGGGATGAGCCAACCAAGAGGCCCACATGACCATGCAAATGCAGACACGAAAATGCAAACCATGACAACCATAAGCACTGCATAACCCTTTGAGAGGTCCTCAGAATGGTCCTTCACCTCATTCCCATTACAACTGCAATCACAACATGGGACAAGAACATCTGAATGCCTGCTTCCAATAAGAGCATTCGGTGTCCGCCTCTGTCTACCGAATAGATTGAGACAACAATGGAGATCATGTTAATGGCGCCAGGAATCACCGCAGAGTAGAGAGAAGCATAGTTCTTGAATCCTAATGTGTTGAACAGAACTGGGGCATAAAACATTATGACATTGATGCCAGTGAACTGTTGAAAAACTTGGAAACACCAAAATGGAATAAGCATCAGATAAATCAGCAAGTTGAAATTGAGCATATACTTATCAAGCTAACATGTTAAGAAAAGAGTGAATATATATTTTTGTACACCCAAAAGTGGCGACTTATGAATGTTTGTGTATATAATCTAGTCTAAAAATGTCATTTTCCCAACAGATTCAAAGACTAAGGCTATCATTGATTACCCATTGAAAAATCATTTGCACACTTTACAAGAAACAAAATGAAAACGCAAAAGGGTTGTCCCTATGGGTATATAAGGAGCATCTTTATTGGTCGATCTTTAATTAGAATCTTAGACCACTTTTTGGTAGATTCTATAGTACTACATAGAATTGAAGATCTCTCTAATTTTTTTCTTTAATGGTAGATCTTATTTTGAGATCTTAGAAAGAGAAAGAAGAAACAATTTATTCTTTTTTGAATAATATACAGATCTTGAGGGATTTTTCACAAGAACTCATTCTCCATTTTGAAAATCTCTTCACCTCTTTTATTGGGAGATCTAGTGAAGATCAGATCTTAAAACTCAAAATCTTTACTTAACATCTAGCACTAAAGATACTCTAACCCCTTTCATGTAGATTGAGGTTTGAACATTATGAGAAAAAATTTGGACTTAATTCAATAACAAAAACTAACTCATGATGTAATGATTGTCATGATGTAATGATTGTCTCTTACTTGTAAACATTATTTTGGTCATATCACGTAAATGTGAAATATCCACCAAATAAAAAACTAAACACACACAAAGTTGATTAAAAAAAAAATGCAAGTTGACACCAGGACAAATTGTACACTTTACTCACAGGAAAATGTTAGAGGACATAGTACTGAGCTGGAGAGCAATGGAAATGACGAGTTGCGGTCTGTTCCTGCCCTTGAGGATATTCCCGAAAGGGTGCTTGACTGCTTTAGCCACATGACTTGCTTCAAGAAGCTCCAAGAACTCGTGTTCAATGTTGTCAATATATACCACGAATCTTTCTCAGCGCAGCTTTTCCTTCTTCCATGCAAGTGACCACTCTAGATGAGACTATTTGGTGTGTCCACCACCAAAAAAGCCCCCAACGTCAGAAGCAACGCTGGTAAACCATCCAAACCTAGAGATAGCCTCCAATCTCCAACAATGAACAACAACCCAATGTATATCAAAACAAAACAAATGGAACATGCTTTAGAAATCGATTATCTACAAGACTGCACCAAATTGAAAATGATTTTGCATGAAAATCAATTACCATGCATTTTTTAAAATTTTCATATGCTCAAAATAATTTATTACTAGTTGAAGAAAGATTAAAAATAAACAATTTACCAAAAAATACCCGTGAGTCGTGACAAATCAATATGTTGTCAGCATAATTAAAATTGTTATTCAACAACAAAAATTAAAATTAAAATTAAAAATAAAAATAATTTTTCAAGAATTAAAAAAATAAATTTAATGGACTAAAAGATAGAGTATTTTACAGGACTAAATTGTTATTTAAGATTTTTACTATTGGTTTTATACATTTTAAGTTTTTAAGACAACTCATGATTCATTTCCGTTTGAAGTTAACATATTCAAATAAAGAGGATGAAAATGGGAGCATGCACGCAAGAAACTTATTTGTTGGTGGCATAGTTGACAAGATTGGCAAAGAGAATGCCAAGGGTGATATTAACTAGAACAGTATATTCAATGCTCCACGAATTCTTGAAGGTGTGACCTCTGAAAGAAAAAATGGCACTGCCTGCCATAATAAACTTGAACAGTATATTCAATGCTCCATGAATCCTGCTATCAAAACATGGCGGCTCTTCTCCCCTGCAAGCTACACACACCAAGTCAATAGCTGCAGCATTTCGTTGTCGTATTTGCAGTAGTTGCTTTCCACCACTTTCTCTTCCACAGTGTTTCTGTACACCTCCGGAAAGAATTTTTTTCAGGAACCTCATTCCCATCACCAAAACTAAAATAAAATTTATTTCATTATATTTTGATTTTTGGAAGAAAAGGAGAGTAAATTTTTCTTTAAAAAAAGGAGAGAGAAAAAACTCCAATTGAAGCTAAAATATCAACATAAATAAAAATGTGAAAAAAAGGGAAATATGAAGATTTTATTTTTCCATATATACTAAATAAAGTATTGAAGAATATAAAAATCGTCTCAGTATGAAATTTATACCGGAAACACCTGACGTATCCAAACATAAGATCTCCGGTAGCGGCCATATATATATGTAATGCATGAAAGGATGACGATTGGAATTATCTTTGCCTCAAAATCGGTGGTGAAGCCTCCGCCAGCCAAAGTTATTTCCTCGATTCAATGTTTCTGCGACCTTCACAATCACACACATGCACAGAATTTAGAGTACGTGAAGAATTAATGTGTGTCTTAATTAATTACTATATCTATCACTTGCCTTCACATTCGAAAGAGATTTGTTGAGTCGATCAGTTTATCTAGGTTCAGCTACAACCCATACCTAATTACGTGATCAGTTCCTTAGCATTTGAGATTATTTTCACTTCGTGTCAAATTTAATTTTGCTTGCAAGGACACTATAACCCAAGTTTCCCATTAGCCAAACTAAAGTGAATAATGGGTTGTTTTCTTTCTTTCTTTTACTTCTTCTTATAATACTTTTTTGGATTACTATATTTCCAAATGTTTTTTTTCCAATTTGTAACGAATAAATTGATATATATCAATATCTCATCAAGTAATTTTGAGATTCAATTAGATATCATCTGTCAAATTTTAGTTACAGCATATTGTAAGAGATTTTAAGCAAATCAATCACAAATAAAAAAGCATTTTAAATACACATAATTTATTCAAATTATAACTTTTCTAAATGCTCAAGGATATAAGAATCATCATTGAAAGTAAAACTCAAGCATGATTTATAAAAAATGACAACAATTCTTTCTTTATGTATCAGGTGATTTAACATATTATATTAATTACATTTTATAAGATGATACTTCACATAAGAATATAAAATAATATTCTGTTGAAAATTTATGCCCTGTTTTGTTTGATTTCGGAAATGGTTTGGGAATGAGTGACAGGGAAGTGGTGGAAGGAATGGCAGTAGTCATTATTTAAATTATTAAATTTTATTTTATGTTAATTTTTAAGAAATATTAGGAATATATGAGATTATTATTATTATTATTATTATTATTGGCTTACATAAGCTTTTGGTCTCTAAGAAATAGGAAGTTTTTTTTAATCCTTTAAAAAAATGTTTTGACTTTAGTCCTTTATTTATTTATTTTATTATTTTTTCATCTTGTGGTCAAGTAAATTGTATTTTAAATCTCTTTCGTACAAAACAGTTGATGACATAAAAATTAAGACTAGTTGACAAAGATTTTACAGCTAATTTATTAAAAAGAAATACATGTTACTGTTTAATTAGACTTTTTATGACATGATAAATAAATAAATTATCCTACAACAAAAAATAAAAGGAATAAACAAATTTTAAAAACTTAAAGGATTAAAATACAATATTTTATTTTATAGGAACTAAAAAATTATTTTAACCCTATTTTATTTTACTTATTTTTCTATAAGAGTATACAAGAAGAAATAATTTTATATCTATAACTTTTGGATAAGAGAAAAAGGGGAAAAATAATAATTCGATCCCTTTTCACGCCAAAATAATATGTTATACATGTATTAATTAGAATGTAATATGAAGGTCGTTTATAATAATATACTTTGATACTTTTTTTAATATTATGTTATATAATTTTTATTTAGTTACTTTTAAAATTTTCAAAAATATTATATAAAATTTATAATTAGAATTTTTTGTTTTTAATTTTAATTAATAATATAGTTTAAATTTATTGTTAAAATTATTATTATTATATATACGATAATATATTGACTACAATTTTTATATAATACATTGTTTATATACATATATATATATATATATATATACTATAAATTAACATATATTACTATACATATTATATTTGGAATATTATATAAAAAAATATAATGTTAGTAATTACTAATGTACTATTCATTCCCCTTAATCTATTGTCTTTCTTTTGTCTATTTGTCTATTAGGCTTCTATTCTTTTTTTCCTTTTAGATTTCTTTTATTTATGGGTAAATAGCCATTTTCGTCTCTGAATGTATAAGGTGCTGACAAATCTGTCCTTAAAAGATGAAAATTCAAATTTTTGTCCCTGAAAGTAAAAAAAGTGTGACAAATATATCCCTCCGTTAACTTTTGTCTGTTACCGTTAATATTAGGAATGAATTTGTCAGTGCATTATACATTTAGGGATGTATTTGTCAGCTTTGTATCCAAAATATAATTTAATCTTCATATTCTCTCTTTTCTAATCATTAAACACATAACATTACAATAAACACTTAAAAATTAGGAAAACAAGCATAAGTTAAAACAAACATAATAATAAGCATAATATTGATTAATAAACATAATTTAGTTGTTGTTATGAAATTTCTATTATAACAATTGAGTCTTATTTTTTGTAAGGATTAATTTAGTGACTGTGTATTTTAATTTGTTCGAGCATCATATTTTGGGTAAATATTATAAGTAAAAACTAATATAATAATAAACATAATATTGATTAATAAGCATAATTTGTTTATTGTTCTAAAATTTCTATTATAACAATATTAGGTAATGAAAAAATCAAGTTAGGTCTCATTTTTTGTAAGAATTAATTTAATGACTGTGCATTTTTGTTTGGGTCTCATATTTTTGATAAAGTAATATCACATTAGAAATTTCAAAGCAAAAATATGAGATAATACTTACCCAAAATATGAGACTCAAACAAATTAAAATGCACAGTCATTAAATTAATTCTTACAAAAAAATAAGACTCGATTTGATTTTATCATTATCTAATGTTGTTATAATAAAAATTTCAGAACAACAAACAAATTATAATTATTATTATGTTTGTTTTAACTTAAGTTTGTTTTCTTAATTTTTAAGTGTTTATTGTAATGTTATGCTAGCAATGATTAAAAAAAGAGAATATGAAGATTAAATTATATTTTGGATAAAGAGCTGACAAATTCGTCCTTGAATGTGTAGTGCGCTAATAAATTCGTCCCTGATATTAACGGTAACTGATGAAAGTTAACGGAGGGATATATTTGTCACACTTTTTTGACTTTCAGGGACACATTTGTCAGCGCATTACACATTTAGGGACGAAAATGGCTATTTACCCTTTATTTATCGTGTCCCTCGTTCAGTCGTTCCTTGGCAAAAAAATTTAAATAATGCGTTTTAAAAAAAAAATTACAAAACTATGGCATTCTGAAACCTATTTACACATATATGGCTGCCAAACACGTCTACACAGGATGTGTTCATTCACGTCCTCGCACGGTGCAACCCGATCACGTCTCCGTACGGCGCGATCACTCAGCATTCACGCCCATGGGCGGCGCGACCAAGGTCCATTCACGTCCATACAGGACGTGACTCAGCTCCATGCAACCCGGATTGGTTATATGCTGAAGTATAGTGCTGAGGTGCCGAGGTATGTGTTCGGACCTGCAGAGGGGTTGTCGGAGGTTCAGGGATGCATGAGGGTGTACATGATTTGTAGCATGGTCGGTCATGGATATGCATGGTACGTGAACTTACCAGAAGCCGAGGTGATATGGATATGTTGACCGGATTTGCAAGTGTGCCGGGATAAGTTTATAGAGAGCTGGCCGAAACGGAACATGGCTTCGTAGGGAATATA
>PYAF01005867.1:651645-690712 GCA_007407185.1 Glycine tomentella
TATATTCCCTACGAAGCCATGTTCCGTTTCGGCCAGCTCTCTATAAACTTATCCCGGCACACTTGCAAATCCGGTCAACATATCCATATCACCTCGGCTTCTGGTAAGTTCACGTACCATGCATATCCATGACCGACCATGCTACAAATCATGTACACCCTCATGCATCCCTGAACCTCCGACAACCCCTCTGCAGGTCTGAACACATACCTCGGCACCTCAGCACTATACTTCAGCATATAACCAATCCGGGCTGCATGGAGCTGAGTCACGTCCTGTATGGACGTGAATGGACCTTGGTCGCGCCGCCCATGGGCGTGAATGCTGAGTGGTCGCGCCGTACGGAGACGTGATCGGGTTGCGCCGTGCGAGGACGTGAATGAACACGTCCTGTGTAGACGTGTTTGGCAGCCATATATGTGTAAATATGTTTCAGAATGCCATAGTTTTGTAATTTTTTTTTTTAAAACGCATTATTTAAATTTTTTTGCCGTCGTTCCTTAGGTACTGTTATGTGTTATCTGAGTTTTGAAAGGCAATGGAGGTTGGTACAACTTAATTTAGAGTACCGTTTACAACAACAAATGAATTCATAAGAAACTCTTGCGGCCTCGGTCATACATATATATGATGCAATGACTCCTAGCATTGATCACCACATACCAACCATGCGTCCAGCTTAATGCTCGTTAATTTATTTGTCACTTATACAATATTTTTCCACTTCTAATCTGAAGCTGCTGAATCAGAATTGTTCTCAGACACGTCTTATCCATTGTTTTAAGGGGGGGAAAGGCAGTTGAAAATGACAAATAGGAAAACATAACTAGCAAAAACAATTTAAACAAAAAAGACAAATGATATGCTAGGGCTAGGCTTTTTTGTCTTCCGAAAGAAAGTGAATAAAGGAGAAAGAAAAAAAAAAAACTTATTACACATATGTTATGTGACTGGCATAACAGGACAATTAACATGGCATTACAATGTCACAGACACAGGCCACTAACATACTGGGAGTAATAACTTGCATTGGTTAGTTGTAACAGCCAAATCTAACCAAACACTTCATAGAATCTAAAATACTACTCATTAGACAACCCTTTGGACATTCCCATTTTTGCTTGGTCAATTGCCAGTGTCTACTTTCTCTTCTTTAACACAATCATCTTCAATAAATCTCTTCCACAGCCAATGCTGCTTCCACACACTCTGAGTCATCTCTTCAATGGGGACATTCTTTGTCTCGGGGAGAAGGAAAAGCACAAAGGTGGACATGATCAAGACACATCCAGAGAAGAACAAGAAGATGCCAAACTTGAAGAAACACAGCATTGAGAGAAAGGCCTGTGCAATGACAAATGTGCAGAGCAAGTTGACACACACCGCGATACTTTGCCCGGCTGAACGAGTCTCCAGAGGGAATATCTCACTTGGGATGAGCCAACTAAGAGGCCCCCATGACCATGCAAATGCAGACACAAAGATGCATACCAACACTACCACCAGCACTGCATAACCCTTTGAGAGGTCCTCAGAATGGTCCTTCACCTTCATTCCTATTATGACTGCTATCACAAGTTGAGATAAGAACATCTGAACTCCAGCTTCCAGTAACAGTATTCTCCTCCCGAGTCTGTCTACTGAATAGATTGAGACAACGGTAGAAACGACGTTAACAGCACCAGTAATCACGGCAGAGTAGAGAGAAGCGTCGTTCTTGAATCCCAATGTGTTGAACAGAACTGGGGCATAAAACATTATGGCATTGATGCCGGTGAACTGTTGAAAAATCTGTTTTTCGAAAACACCCAAATGGAATAAGAATTAATACAATAAGTGAATTCCGATTGAGCATACTCAGCCAGCTAAGAATAACATTGTTTCAATTATGTTAGGAAAAGAGTGAACAACTGAACACAATTTTATACCCAAAAGTGGCAACTTATGTTAATTTGGTCCTAGAAAGTTTGTGTTTATAGAATTTTTCCATAAAAAAAAAAATTGAATACACCCCCTTAGTCTCTAAAATGTCAATTTCACAACAAATTCAAGTACTAAGGTTATGATTGGTTACCCATTGAGAAGTCATTTGCCCACTTTACAAGAAAACACTTAATGTTATTTTGGTCATATTACAATCTCTAATATACCTCTCCCACATTGAACATTATAAAAAATATTTGGATGATTCGATAATGACACAATAAAAGTTGTATGATCGATCCAACAAGAACCATTAAAATAACTCTTATTTGTATTAAAATTTGGATCTTGACTCATCTCAAGTCGTAAACTTTAGAAGTTAACATATGTGAAGATTGACTTCCACTTATACATACTTTTTTGGTCACATTGGAACAGGTAAATGTGAAAAAACTAAACACAGACATGCATAGAGTTAATAAAAAAAAAATAATGAAGCTGGTAGATAAGTAGACTAAATTATATATACGTAAATTGTTAGGGACCCAAAAAATGCAAGTTGAGACCAGAAAAAATTGCTTACTAAACTCACAGGAAATTGTTTTGAGAACATAGCACTGACCTGCAGGGCAATGGAAATGACTAGCTGGGGTCGGTTCTTGCGCTTGAGGATATTCCTGAAAGGGTGTTTGACTTCTTTAGCCACACGGCTTGCGAGAAGAAGCTCCAAGAACTCAGGTTCTATGTTGTCAATGCCACGAATCTTTCTCAGCACAACTTTTCCTTCTTCCAAGTGACCACGCTCGATGAGACTGTTTGGAGTGTCCACCACCAAGAAAGCCCCCAACGTAAGAAGCAATGCTGGTAAACCACCCACACCCAGAGATAGCCTCCAACCCCACCCACCTTTGATTCTGTCATTGCTCGATCAACAATAGTCAGCAATAGCATCACCAATGAACAAGTACCCAAGGTATAATCAAAACAAGACAAATGGGCAAATGGCACATGCTTTAGAATTCGATTTTTTATTGCCAATGATTTTGCATGATCGAGAATCAATTACCTGCCTTTTTTATTTGTTCAATTCTAGATTAAGGATTTCATTACATTTTGAATCACGTAAAAGAAATACTACGTCTATATCAGTTGACTGGCATTAAATAATTGAAACCTTATTAACCTGGATGATTCTAAATCTTGCTACAAATCTTTATACTATTAAAGTATGGAATGTTTCTTAAATAATACTTATTTTATTTAATAATTTCTTCATAAAATATTAAAGTAATTGAAGTATTTGTAGGAAAATATATTATTAATCTTTGTGAATGTTCGATCATGAAGAGGGATGGATGTTTATATTATTTAATTTTTTAAAAACAGTGATGTATACAATAGTTTTAGTCAGTTCAAATTTTCACACTAACCAACCATTAAGCAAGTTAACATTCTGGGCCTAGACGATGCGGGCCTTTACCAAATTTGCGGTTTCTATTCACATTAAAAAATGAAAAATAAAATAATTGTGGCCCGTTTCTTAGAGGTGGACACTTGTCCTGTTAGCAGATACTTGCTTGAGTTGCTTCTGGTTTTTGAACAATTTATGGAGAGGCCCAAAACACTAAGCAGAGTAGGCAAGCATGTGCTTGACTTTTGGGTATGTGAATGTGAGAGAGAGGAACAGGAGTAACAGAAATGGTCATAATTGTGTTGGTTTTCTATACAGCAGAATCTCTTTGGAGGACAACTTCAATATTGGCCATCAGTTTTCAAAAATTTGACTAGCACCACTCTCACTATAACCATTAATTCAATTTGCTGACTACGACTAAGTGATGCTTTCACTTTTGGCATGAGTAATAACTCTGGGGAGATTGGTTAAGCTTCTAATGGCTAGAATTTGTTTCTTTCTATGCATTTTTAAGTTTTTAACACAACTCATGATTTACTCAAACAAAAAAGATGAAATTGGGAGCATGCACCCACGAAACTTACTTGTTGGTGGCATAGTTGACAAGGTTGGAAAAGAGAATGCCAAGGGTGATATTCAGCTGGAACAATATATTCAATGCTCCACGAATTCGTGAAGGTGCGATCTCTGAAAGAAAAACTGGCACGGCCTGTCATATAAAAGATAATTAAAGCAACCAAGATGAGTGGGTTCCAAAAGGCCACCTCATACCATTAAAATATTAGTCAAATAGTTTATTTTCCATTGTAAATTTATTACACCAAAATCGGCTTAGCTTTATCGTTTATATGGATAAGTTGTAGATATAATTTGTGAACTACAAAAAAGAGTAGCACAAGTTGAAGTTTTGTTTGCACTTTCGATGTCAAAAAAGAGATTCTTAGCCATAAAATATAAATGACTTTATATAATTAAAGGAGAGAAAATACAAAGTGATCTCCATCAAGTGTGTCGTAAACATCAAATAGTAAGAACAATTTAAAGCATAAAAGGTGGGTTCAAGTTTGAAGAAAGACGATTAAGACTTTGGGAGTGCATGCCAAGGAAGCCTTTGTACAATTACCAATAAAACTATTGGTTTTAATTATAAACGTCCCTTCCACTGAAGCATGGTGATTCATTATATTGTCGGGACATTCACGTCTGCTACATGACAATGCCCTTTCTACATTTTTTTTTTATATTTATCATTATCTTATGATTATATTTTAAACCTTTAGGTTGGTCAGATATGCCAGCTCGTTCTCCCTATGTAATTAATATATACACACCACACCTATTAGTAAAAACTACAAAATCTATTTTTGTCTTAGACTAAGGGACATAATATGTCAATATCTCACCGTCAGCTTATTAAGTTTTTACTCATTAAATAACAATGATACTTTTACGTTAAAAGATAATATAACTTTAAGTAAATGTTTACTTATTTAATTTCATATTCAAAAGTTTATCAAAAAATCTAATTCAATTGATGGGATAAATATGTGAGTTGTTACAAATGTCATTATAGCTGTCTTTAATTTTTATGAAATGAAAAATTTAAAATTGATTTTTGGTCTAGAATTATTTTTAAATTAAAATAATTTTGAAGACATGTGTTTAATTATATGTTCAAGCCTCTTTGACGAGTCTCACCTTGCAGTAATAATTTGGAACTTCTACTTCTTTTATGTGTATTGGACTTTAATTTTGTAAGATATCATGCTTTTTTAATATTGGTTTGGCGTCATACAACTTCCAACAAACGTATTAGCTGAAACAACTGAGTTACTTTTACGAGTTAATTTTTTGTTTATAAATATGAATTTCAGTTTAATTTTAAATAATTAATTATATTCAATCAATTTTACAAACATTAACTAAAACATACAGGTCAGAAAAAAGAAAAAAAAAAACTCAAATATACAAGTATACGATAAAGACGTTGTATTAATATATGATTCTAATGTCCGCAGGATTCAGGAAAATAAAACCTTGATTCTGATTAGGAAATTACAAAAAGACATTCGTAGGGCAAATACGAAATTATCCTAGACGTGGCATCTCATGATGTATCAACGGGATAGATCCCGTTGTAACGGGCGTGATTCCGGTCTTTTGTCCCCAAAAGTCTCTTTTTTAACCAAAAAGTTGCATATGTTAACTCTAATTTTTTTTAATACAAAAATTATAATTTTGTAGTTTATTAATACAATTATTTACAATAAAAAATATTTAGCTTTGATGCTTTTATTACTAGAGGTCTAGAGTTATCGTTACGTATTTATTGTTTTCTTAAATGGCTAATTGAGATATATATAAATAAGGAGTAAAAGATAAAGATTACAAGAAGAGGAATATAGGTATTCACGGACGGAATGAAGAGAGTAAGGGTAGAACTCAGCACTCCTAAATTATTTTTTAAAATCATGTTTTAAAACTATTTTATTAAGGTAAAAATATATATATTTTATAATTTATGAGTTATTTTAAATATTACATTTAAATATCCGCTCTTGAAAATAAAGTCTTCTCTAAATTTTTTTTAACGTGTCACGTGATTTAATGAATCTCTATTTTCATTTAATCTAGTATTTACAAATAGTTTTCTTTAAATTTAGTCAATTAATCACAGCTTATTAATTTATTTTCTCCTTTAATTTAGTAAAACATAATATTAGAAAAATTCAATAATAAAATCATATATAACTGTCACATAATAATTGAACACTACAAGTTACCATCGTATCTTTTAAAGATATGCTGAAGTACAAAATAAAATCATAGTATATTGCAAGTGTTATATATTCTTGGTCGTTTAGTTTATGAATGCTAATTAAGTACGTACAATCTTATGTGTATAAAGGTTATTTGTTGTCATCCATAGTCGGCCTTGTTCATGATCTGTTCTAAAAAAACGTTCTATACCCATATTTTGTAGTTACCCGTAATATTATATGTTTCCGACACACTCTGTTTATTTCTATTTTTTTAAAAAAAATTATAACATGAGAATTATATAATATAATGCGTGCTGTACTTACCCTATACTGATATCAAATTGTGTGTTGCATTTCCGGTCCCCTATAGGACCTATACTGATGTCAAATTTGAAATTTTAATTTGGGATAATTGATTCACAATATGATATCTAATTCTCTATGACTAAGTATGTGGGGTGTGTGGCACAATATTATTATCAGATACCTTCTGGTGGGTGGAAGATTATGCTATCAAAACGATCGATATTGGTGCAGAAGAGTGATTGAAATGAATAATTGTTCAGATTATATTTGTTTCAATGCAGGCTTTGTGCAAACGGGTTTTTCAATCAACTATTGACAATATATTCAATGTAACTTTGGTTGGGGGCTGATTCTTCATAACAATACCTTTTTCTGTATATACTTGATTGGTGTGGTCACTTACATAGCAATCTGGCTTGCATCTCCCCACATAATAATAGAGTACCATAGAGCATCGTAAAAAGAAAGAAAAAGCGCTTTAGAGAAAATGCCAAAATGGAAAGAAGACGACTAACGAGTTATTGGGTTTTCTGCAAAGGGAAGGAGGAGAATTGTCTTCTGATGTATGGTTAGTGAATTAATATAGAACATTGGATTAAAAGAAAATAAATGGCTCTGATTAAGAGTAATTCTTTAGATTTATTCTTAAAGAAAGTGAATCTCCGTTCTTTGTATATATAATTAATCTTAATTATTAGATTAAAAAAAAAACGAGTCATAGAGCATCGCAAAAAGAAAGGAACAAGCTTTTCAAAGAAAATGCCAAAATGGAAAGAAGGAGACTAACGAGCTATTGAATTTTCTGCAAAGGAGAGAAGGAGAATTGTTGTATGTTTTGTGAATTAATATGAATCATTGGATTAAAAGAAAATAAATGACTCACATTAAGAGTAATTCTTTTTAGAGGAAGTGAGTTCTTCCTCTCTCCCACATATATATATATATATATATATTTGAATTATGAAGGATAATATATTGTGATAAAAAAATAATTTAACATTTATATGTATTAAGTGTAAAATAATTTTACATTAATTTAATTATAAATTATTATTTAAATTATTTTAAAATAATTATTTAAAATTAATAAAATTATTATATACGAAGGACTCTGATTAGATGAATATATAAAAAAATTTACAATCTGAGTATATAATCATTTTTCTCAAAAAAAATGAGAGGGGGAGAAAAAAGAATAACCTGGTTAGCAAAACCAACTCCACAACCAAGTAAGACTCTACCAATGATGAGCATGGCAAGGTTCTGAGCAGCAGCATTGAAGGCAACTCCAGAGATGAAAATGAAGCCTGATATCAACATGGTGGCTCTTCTTCCCTGCCTCCGAGTTATATGTGACGCGAAGAATGTCGCTGTTAAACCCGCAAGGTACAGACACGATGTGAATAGTTGCAGCTTTTCATTGTCGTATTTGCAGTAGTTGCTGTCCAATTCTTCTTCTTCCACTGTCTTTCTGTACACTTCCGGAAAGAACTCTTTCAGGAATGCTGGCATCGATGTCACCCCACCTGATTCAAATCTCCCCAAAAATAAAATCAATTGCACTTTAGACTAGAAACTGAGTATATATAGCTGGTTGGTTAAAGGGGTGAAAATTTAAGAAAGTTGATTTTAAATATAAATATATCAGTTTTTTTAATAATTTACGAATCTCATTTTGTGAAAACTGACATTTGTTGTTTATGTATGAAAAATTGGGTTCTTACTCCGGGTTATAGAGGGATATATGAAATTCAACTTTTCATGAGCGATCGTCATAAAAAGATGTGATCAAGTACAATGGAAGACTTTTCTAGTAAAAAAATAAAATCGAATATTAAGATTTATTTTCCGTAAATTAAACTATAAAAAAAAAATAAAAACATCTGAGAATATAATGGTCTGTTTGATTTCTTTTTTGCCTTTTTAGTTTCTAAAATAATTTCATGTCTCTAACTCATGTACCAGAAAATTAAAACAACTAATTTCTCATCTAAAATAATTAAATTATGAAATTTATTTTCAAAACATGTGTTTTAAGTAACAAAAAATAGAAACACCTATGAGATGTCATATTCTTCTGATTTGCAGTCTTTTTATTCATATTTTTCTTGGAAAGCAATTTACTTTTAAGACATGATTAAACACTTACTATAAACATATCTCTTAACAAAAATTTAAACTTTGATTCATCATATTATAGGGACTAATCACTTATGGCCTTATGCTAATAAATATAATTCCGGTTGATTTTTAGTCATTTGACTGTATGGCTGTAAGAGTCATTTGACGAATGCATGTGGTGTGATGTAATTGTATGCATGTTTTCTTTTCTTTTTTAATTAAAAATAGAAATGAAAAACTGGTCAGATTTTCTGTAATTTCTTTCTTTTACTCACCTAATTTTCTTTCTTTTAAATGGTTAAGTGACTAAAAAAGAAAAAAAAATCACAAATTTTAATAAATTAATAAATTAATTAACATTAATTGATAAATAAATAAAAAAGCTAAAAAGCTACTTATACGTCAAATAGTACGAGAAAATCTAATCCCATAATAAGATCCAAAAGAATTTTTCTTTTGGATCTAGCTAGATCATGTTAAGTTAAAGAAAACATGCAAATTAAAGTTTTTATTTTAGGAACAGATTGTTCAAATAAGAGAGGGAATTGAAGCATGAAAACATTACCAGAAACGCCAATGTCGTATCCAAACATAAGACCTCCGGTAGCAGCCATCATGCATGAAAGGATGACAATTGGAGTTATCTTTGCTTCAAACTCGCCGCCGCTTGTTGTGAAGCCTCCGCCAGCCATGGCTATTTCCAATAAGTCAATAACTTCAAGGTTTTTGTGAAGAATGTTTTTACTATCACTTCCCTCTTACAACTTTCATTTATAACCATTGAAAAAGAGTTTCACTTTGCTTTTTCTTTCTTTAATCTTTTTTATCCCACATCTCACACTTTGGAAGAAAAAAAGTGATACAAGTAATAAATGATGTAACAAAGAAGAAATAAAATAAAAATTAACGTAAATGTAAAAATTGATGTGAAAGAAATCTAAGAACCAAGAAGGGATGAATTAATTTTTGGAAATGCTATTTCTTACAAATAGCTTTCGTCATAACCACATCACTATATGTTTTCCGTCAAATTTAATCTTATATTTTAAAAAAAAAGTAATTAATGCTTATTTTAATATATATATATATATATATATATATATATATATATATATGTATCAGTCCTATGTCAGTTTTCGTGCAATTTATGCATCTTATCATTTGTAACAATTAGCATTGGGTTTAATAAGAAAAAGCCAATTCGTTCTTCTCATAAAAAGAAAAAATCAATTCGAATGTAAAACTAACCTCGTTTATCTATTTACAAAGCCTAGATATACAGTTTGTATATCCCGATTGGACGCCGTCGCCACTTGTATTGTTATTCGAATGAATTTTTTTATGAGAAAAAATAATAAATATTCGATATGTCTCACACCTGACACCTTCATGGTTCACAAGAAGAGAATCATGTTGATGATTGGGTGGAAGGTTTTCTCCCGTAATGTAGCTTACGTTTAGATACGTTCCATACTTTTTTTTGATGTGATAATGAATCCTTTTTTATAAGATTTTAGTTTCTTTCTTTCATAAAATGTTAGAGTAGTTGGAGCCTTGTCTCTGTTTAGAATAAAAATTTAACACATTCTGTATAGAAAAATATACAGTAGGAAGCTGTGCTCATCAAACCAAATAAGAATTTGTGTTGGAATAAAACTCTCATTTATTGTAAACTTTGTTGAATCACTTATTATCAGACCGTTATCGTATCATCATTCTCAAATGTTCAATCCTGCAATGGTGATAATAAGACTAAATTAAATTTCGTAACTTATCTACCATATATGATTTTATAGAATTAAGTTAAGTTATCATACCGAAAATTTTGAAATGAAAATTGAGTTGTTAAATGAATGATATATGGATAATTTATATATTTTTTGCATTTTTTTAGTATAAATGAATCTGTTTTTGGATATTACTGCATTTGTATACATGTTCCAATATTGGTATCATAGCCTATTGTATTCCTCATGGGGCATGAAAATTTTGAAGAAAAAAAAACCTTTTACACCTTAATTGAGTGCATGCATATACTCTTATGTTATGTTTGTTAGAGAAAAGATAATTTGGTAAATGAAAATAATATTGATAAATAGAAATAGGTGGAAAAAAAGTAGAAATAAAATATGTTTAGTTCAAGAGAAATAGATAAGAGATTAAAAGAAAAATAAAAGGACGAGTAAAAATAGATGAAAAATAAATGTGACCCAAAAAATTTAAAATTATTTATACTTTAAATCTTTCCCTTCTTTTATAAAAATCTTCTCTATCAAAGAAACATTTTTTTTTATCTCTCCCCTTTTCCCAATTCCTTCTCTACCAAATAAAACATCAAGAAACGAAAGAAATTTAAGGGAAAAAAAGAATAATAATTGTAATTAATATGATAAATTTTCTAAAAAATATAAATAATGGATAAAATATATTTTTAATTTCTTTAAAATTTTCAAAGATTAATTTGTCCTTTTAATTATTTTTTTTCTATTCATAGTGCTTCTAATTTTGAAAATGTTTTTTTTTTCATCTCCGACGTTATCTAGATACTTTTATCCTTTATAAAATATTTTTTAAAGCACTTTGGGGAAACAAGTGCATCATTTCAAATTCAGAGGGACGGAAAATAAATATTTCAAAACTAAAGAGAAGAAAAACAAGTATTTTTTTTAGAAAGATTGAAACTAAATTTTAAAATTTTTAGAGAGGTAAAAAACAATATTTTGTCCAATAAATTAATTTAGCTTAATAAATGCATATATGTGACTTTGGTACTAACGAGTAATTGATTCAATTAATACTAAATTCAAACTTTTAAACAATATTTTAGATTTAAGTTTTACGGATAAATTTTTTTAAAAATTATTAAAAAATTAATCAAATTTTTATAAAAACTAATTATCAACAAAATTAATGGATAATTCATATTATGGTTAAAAAAAAATACATGCGACTTGGGTGGTCAGAGGATATACCAGTTGCAGGAAGTGATAATGAGGACATTATGGAGATCTTTCAAAGACTGTGGATTTTGTAGAATGCCTAGAATTTATCGTTTTTTTTTTTTCATAGAAAGAATTTATCGTATCTAATCCATCAGCTAACAGTTTAATATAATTAAGGAAACCAACACCCAATTGCTTTCTTTATTTTTTATGAATTTACTTTTTATTTTAATTATTACCTTATGTTGGCTTAACTAATGAATAAATTGGTGTGAAATTATTTCAATTTAATCATGAATCTAGAATTTAAGTTCTGGATATACAATTATACTAAATATGTAAAAAAAAAAAAAACTATTATCTATAATAATTCTATCGTACTCCAACATATTATATCCACTGTACATGTGATTTTTTTAAAAATAAACTACAAGCCTACAACATATAATGCCAACCACACGCACCAACTTCTATAAACAAAGCGAAAACGTTAAGTTGGCTGAATGGATAAACATTGTCCAAAATCCAAATTACTCACTAATTAAATGCGAATGCATAATGCAATTTGCAGCCAAAGCTCAAAGTTGTTATTTAAAGATTAAATATATTTTTAATTCTTCATATATATTAGAATTTTACATTTGATCTTTTGTATAAAAAAATTATATAAATCTCTAAAATTTGAAAAGTTTTATACGAGATCTATTACATTAAAAGAAATCAGCTTATATGATTGTTAACTCGACATGTTGAGAAACTATTTGTGATATCATGTCGGATTAGTAAGCAAGCATGTGTCATCAGACATAACATTATATTTTAATTAAAAATTTAATTAAATTTAACAAAAAATAAATTAATTAAAATTAAAAACATGCTCATTCATCCATTATTTGCAAGCAATTGCAATAAAAGTGTCCAAGAACTCAACCTGATAATAGCCCTTTGACTTTTCACTCACCTTCTCATTGAAAAACTCCACCTCCTTCATAGGCCCATACTTACTAAATTCAGCATCAGTAGTCCACCAACACAAATCACCCACAAACAGTATAGTACCATAGAACCAACACCACCATCACCACCAACAACACCACCTCCAATATTAACACTACTAATAACATTTACACTGTTCTCAACACCTTCCACCAACCATATTAACATTCTCTCCTCCTCCACCACCACCATCACCACCTTGACCTTCTCTCACCAAACCCTCATTTCCCACAATCCAAATAAACCCACCATGTGGTTGGTGTCCAATCCCCTGCACTATAGCACCATCATTCCCGTCATGTTCCTCAATTTTACTCAAATTCCCAGATTGGTTCCTTAATTCAACCTTAACCCTCCTCGACGTGGTGGGGTTGCAATTCCAGTAAAAGAAGGGGTGGCGAGTACTGCAGCCAATGGTGGTTGTGGATTTGCACGAAGAGGCGTTGGGGCTGCTAGTAGTGTGTGCCAATGACAGGGTTAGTGAGAAAGGTGGTTGCACATTGGCTAAGAACTCTGACACGACGAAGGAGACAACGCACAAACCTGAGAACATCGCAGAAACCATTAGCACCTTCGAGAGAGAGATTAGGAAAGACCAAATATTTCCTCCACCAAACCCAAGTTCCAGTAGAGAGAAATAGATTGGGGCTGTTTCGTAATACCACATTTTTGATTTAAATTTAATTTAATTTAAATATGATGTCATTTCAGATGACACATGATCAGCTTGCATGTCACACTTAATATGATGTGGTATCACAAATAGTTTGTTGATGTGTTGAGTTAAAAGTCATATCAACAATTAACAAATGTCTTCTAACAGTAAGAATTCGTACAAAACTTTTCAAATTTTAGAAATATATTTTAAAGAAAAAATTTATGAGAAATCAAATATAGAATTCATATATATATATATATATCATAGATAAAAAAGTATGTTTAAGCCATTATTCAATTTGATTTTCCCCAATAACACTGAATTCCAATTCTTAATACCGGATTGAAGACTCATATAGTAATACACTGCATCTATTTCTATATTTCCATCTTATTAGATTTCTCCGAATTGATTAATTAATATAAGACTAATTTTTGCGTAAGATAATTAGGTTGTATCCATCCCTTCAAATATTTTTTATATGTTCAATTTCCTTAAATTGCAAAAACTCTCAACGCGTACGGCCAAAAAGTTTGAATTCATCACTCGCGTAATTATGTTAAATACCTTTGCAAATGTAATGAGAGAATATTAACGAGTATCTTTGTTTTTTACGATGTTAACGAGTATCTTAACACTGGTTTTCACCCCAAAAAAAGTCTTAACAACACTGATTATTAAATTTTTTAAAAATACAGTATATTTATTTGTAATGTTAAATTATTAAATTTCTATTAAAAAATATTGTCAATGTCTCTCTTTTTTAAAGGCAAAAACTGAATATCATTACTAATATGTAACCAGACTTAATACAAGATGTGTCAAAATCTGGTCACATAAAGGATTACATAAATAGAGTATTTGGATTTTGGTATTTGAGATATTTTTAATTTCCTAACTATTACTTACTTGATTAAAGCACGTCATTTCTTAATCTTCATCAAACAACTTACTTTATTTATTTATTTTTGGAAGAGTCGCCCCACCCCACCCACACCATGCTCTTATATTTCATCTTTTTAAAATATTGGGGGGAAAATTTGACAGCAGACACACAAATTCCTAATTTATATTACATGACAAATTTTTACCATAGTGGTTTGTACAACATATGTTCAGTATACTACTTAATGAATTAAAAATAACAAAAAAAAATTGAGAAAAAATTATATTGATGTTTAGATTACTATATTATTTATTTTGATTTCGTAGATAATAGACCATTGTTTGATAGATTAATGATAGATTAATGGATACAGTGTTTTGTTTTATAAATGACTTTACTTAGATTTTATTATAAATATTTTAAGTGATATTTGTATGTTAAATCTTCACTTTTAAAATTATTATTATTATTATTATTATTATTTTTAGTAGACTGACCTACCAATTAACCAATCCATTTATCTATTTTTTACAAGTGACCCACCCCCGAGACGAGGTGGGAGTATCTTAAGATTTTTAACCCATTTTACTAACTGCGCCCCACACAACGTGCTTACTTAGATGGAATATCCTTTAGCTTTTTCTACTTTCTGTCTAGTTTTTATTCCCCTCATAAATAAAAAGATAAAATATCATTTTATTCTATGCATGTATATATCTATTTGTATGAAACTACGTACGTAGAAGAGAAGGAACTACGACTAAGTATATATAAAACACAGAACAAAAACAAGATATCTATATTCGAACAATTGATTCGTTATTGCTGTGTAGTTGAGCCAAATACATACAATTCAAGCTAGGCCTGTGAAAGAAAAAAAGAAAAATGATGGAAAGTAATGGAAAACCTGATACAGTCGCCTGCATATATATGTAGTCCAATTAATCTCTACGTGATACATAATTAAAAGATAATTTTGTGATACATAATTAAAAGATAATTTTGTTGTTTCTGAAAATTTTTTTGCCCGGAACGAAGTGAAAAAAAGAAGCTCCGAACATACAATTTTTTTAAAATACAAATAATATTAAAAGATATAAAAATCCGTTAGATCTCAAATTATTTTTAAAATTGTATATTAAATATCAATTTCAATTGAGAAAGAGAAATAACCGAAAATAAAATAGGAAAGAGAAAAGAGATAGAGGAAAAAGAAGAAAGAAAAAAGGGAGGAAAACAGGTTTTATTTTTTTCTTAAATTCTTTTTATTTAAGCTAACAAAATAAAAATTTGGGTCCTGGACGGACGTCCCATCTGTTCTGGCTCAGGGCCGACCCTGATTATGTATTATGTAAAAATTAATTAAAATTATAATAGTTTTTTTCCTTTTAAGTGCCAGCAATGCCATATCTGTTCAAAGTGATGGGTATTTCTCCTTATATAATTTGCGAAAATTAATCTTCCATATAACTCTTCCAGAACCAGTGGTTTCTCCAGACTCTCTCTGTCATCTCTTCAATGGGTATGTTTTTAGTTTCTGGAATTAGCAACATTGTGAATACGGCCATGGCAAGCACCCAGGCGGAGAAGAAGAAGAAGATCCCGTATTTGAGGTGGCACATCATGGACAAGAAACCTTGAGCAATAATAAATGTGAAGAGCATGTTCATAAACACGGTAACACTTTGCCCCGCTGACCTAGCCTCTAGTGGGAATGTCTCACTAGGAATGAGCCACCCAAGTGGTCCCCAAGACCATGCAAAAGATGCCACAAAGGTGCAAACCAAGACCACCACCAACACCCCTAAACCTTTGTTCAAGTTATCTGAGTGGTCTTGGACCTTCAACCCAAGCACTATGCCAATCACCATCTGAGACACAAACATTTGGACACAGGCCTCCAACAACAGCATCCTCCGACCAGCTCTGTCCACGAAGTAAACAGACACCAAGGTTGATAGCACATTCACAGCTCCAGTGATCACGGCTGAGTAAAGGGAAGCATCACTTTTAAATCCCAAGGTGCTGAACAACACTGGAGCATAGAACATGATCGCATTGATGCCGGTGAATTGTTGGAAGACCTACACCAAGACAAAATTTATTATAAAAAATTGTCAAACTATTAATCAAGTTTATGAGTTCAAATATTGTTACTTGGTTTACAAGCAAACTACCAAATATGAATAATAAGTGAGACATATAAGGTTGGTGTAGTGTTGCAGAAGAGTGAAGGGAGAAGGGAGAGAGAGAGAGGTCGCAAATTGGAATCCCTCTTATTGAAATTTCTAACATAACTATCAAAAGTAAAAAAAAAAAAAAAAAAAAAAAAAAAAAAAAAAAAAAAAAAAAAAAAAAAAAAAAAAAAAAAGAACAGTAAGGGTAATTTGTTACCTGCATCATAACAGCAATGATCAATGGGGGACGGTTGTGGCGCTTAAGGAGGTTTTGGAAAGGATTCTTGACCGCTTTAGCCACTTTACTGGCTTTAAGAATCTCTTGAAACTCTGGCTCAACATTTTCCACACCACGAATCTTCTTTAGCACAGCCTTCCCTTCATCCTCCAAACCCCTCTCAATAAGACTGTTGGGAGTGTCATACACCAGGAGGGACCCCAATGTTAGCATTGCTGCTGGAATCCCTGCCAAAGCCACTGATATCCTCCACCCATATCCACCTTCAATCCTACGCTCCCCAATTCACATTCATTAATTAATTAAATAAAATAAAAATAAAAAGTTTCATGTAATCTTAATTTGTGCCTTCAAATCCAAGTCAATTTGCTAGTATTATACAAGGATAATTAAATTACTTTGCTGTGAAGTAGTTGACAATGTTTGCTATGAGAATTCCGATGGTGATATTAAGCTGGAACATTATGTTAAGTGCTCCACGAATTCTTGTGGGTGCAATCTCAGAAATAAACACTGGCACAGCCTATTGTGAAAAACACATTTAATCAAGAATCAACAACAAAAATAAATAGGACAAAAGACCATGTCTAAAGTCCTATACCTTAAAATAATTTTATCAAACAATTAATCATTAGAAATTGAAAGTATAGTTAAAAATGGAATACATAATAAGGACCTGATTGGCGAAACCAACACCACAACCAAGTAAGATTCTGCCAACAATTAGCAGTATCAAGCTATTTGCTACAGCATTTAAGACAGTTCCAACAATGAAAAAAATGCCAGCAATCAACATAGTTTGCTTCCGACCTAGCGTCCTGGTGACGGAAGAGGCAAACATGGTGGCTACCAAAGCTGCGAGGTACAGAGAGGATGTGAACAATTGTAGAGTTTGATTGTCATATTTGCAGTAGTTACTGTCCACACCATGATCTTGTATCTTTTTGTATACCTCTGGGAAAAACTTTTCTAGAAAGCTAGGCATTGATGTGACACCACCTGCATTCACATGCAATTCACAACATTAAGTATGATTTTGTTTATAGCCTTGGATAGGCACTAATTTAATAGCTTGAAATCAAAACAAGCTATATATAATTCATAATATCTCATTTCTTTGATGCAATTTAATTTAATCATGCATGTGATTCATTAATAAATGCATAACTAACCAATATCATATCATGTGTACCTGAAATTCCAATATCATAACCAAACATAAGTCCACCGGTGGCAGCCATTATGCAAGATATTATGACAGCAAACGTGATTTTTGCCTCAAAGTGGGCTTCCCCTGAAGCTGATACAAATCCTCCTCCAGCCATGATGGTTAAGTATCTGAATGGCGAGGTAATTTACAATTGGTTTTCTTTATGTGTGTGTATGAATGTAGCTAACTTCTTTCTAAGGCAAATTTTATTAATAACATGAATGTAGCTAACTAGCTAGGTTGTTTTATCTACAACACTTCTGACCTATGGCATATATATCTATTTTTGCGGGGTTTTGAAGACGTTAAGTGCGGGGAGTTTTATTTGTAAGGTTAGAATCACTCCAATGAAGTTTTACAAACAATAACTCAAAAGTATGCTATTCTTGGATAGGATTAAGACTGAAGTCACGAGAGGGATAAAGACTAAGCAATTAATGTCTAATTACAGGAAATACTAAAAAAAGATACTCTTTTTTAGGTATAAAAAAAGTATACTTAAATTTAAGGATTTAAACTATTATGATATTTATTAACTCCTACATAATACATAATTGAATGTTATAAATTAAAAAACTTAAATACATATTATCTAAATATTGTTTTTTTTAATAATCTGTATAAAAATTTATTAACATCATAAACACGTGATCGTCATAAAAGTTTTTATTGAACTTGCTGCAAAGACAACGAGACATATATACTGGTATCTTAGAAAGGTTTTATTAGAAAACTGAATATTTATAAATTTAACTTTACAAAACAACTCAAACAGGATCGTTTTATAAATTCAAGCAAAAAATTTCAATATAACAATAATATTTTATTTTGTTAGTACACTATAATCAGAGACAAATTTAGTTTTAGGTAAAACTAGTTATGTGTATTATATAATATAAATGTTTGTTTTATATAATTAAAATAGTAAATCAATGTTTTAAATATATAAAATTATAAATTATACTTAAATTTATTATAAGTAAGTTAAATTGTTATATAAGTTTATTTGTAACTATTGACAATATTTTAAAAAATACTGAAATTTAATTTAAAAATAAAATAAAAAAGGATACATTGAAATATAAAACCTTAAAAATATTAGATAAAAATAAAATTATGGTAGTCTAAGATATAAAACTTTTAATTACTCGTAGGAGAATATAATATTGATAATGTTTAATTGAGATAGTGGAAATTGGAAAAACTCAAAATTATGTATTTTAAGATACTTTTATTTACTCCTTAAAACAAATACTTTTATACAAGACGTTTGCATTACAATTTTTTTTTGTACAGTGACTTCTTCTTTTTTTGTATAGTTTACATTACAGGTTTAGGCATTCAAGCAAAATTCTCTCCGTTCTTTATATTAAAATTCTAAAATTAAATCAAGGAGGAAAGATTGTGTATAGATTTTTTTTTTAAAACCACAAAGTATCGTAAAATACGTTAAATGTTTACAAGGATTTGGTCCTTTGGGTTTGAACCGGATCCCGAGTCGAGATTCAAGGAAAGGGAGGGGAAGAAAAGAGAAGAAAATGTGAGAAATTTTTTTCTCTTTTTTGGGAGTTAAAAATATATTAAGAGAGGGAAATTGAGAGTTAATAAGATGTTAAATGTGAAAATTATATAATTTAAATGTAAAAATATATTAAAAATATATTTTTGAATTTGTAGTTGGGGTAAGATAGTAATTTTAATTACTTTTCTTTCTAAAAATCCTCAAATTAAGGGAACAATAATTTTTAGGTTTTGGAGGATTTTAGAAGAGTTTTAAAAATCTTTAAATCCTTCTCCTCAAAAATTAAAACTACCAAACAAGGAGATATCACCACCTAAACCTTTCATTTCCTTCCCTTTCTCTCTAAAATCCCTCTTCCAAACAAAGCTTAATTGTTTAGAAGTTGAGAGAGGAAGGGAAGGAAAGAGATTCAAGGGGAAGGGAGGGAAAGAAAAGGGAGGAAAATAAGGGAAGTTCTTTCCTCCTTGTTTGGGAGTTAAAAATATATTAAGAGAGAGAAATTGAGAGTTAATAAGATGTTAGATGTGAAAATTATATAATTTAAATGTAAAACTATATTAAAAATATATTTTATTATATTTTTGAATTTGTAATTGGGATATGATAGTAATTTTAACTACTTTTCCTTTTAAAATTTTCAAATTGGGGGAATAACAATTTTTAGACTTTTGAGGATTTTAGAGGAGTTTTAAAAATTTTCAAATCATTCTCCTCAAAAATTAAAACTCTCAAGTAGATGTCACTACTTAAACTTTTCTCTTCCCTTCCTTCCCCTCTAAAATTTCTCTCCCAAAACAAAGCCTTAGATGCTATTGCTATATCCACATTTTTCTCTTCTAAATACTGTCTTTTTTATTTTCGAAGATTAAATTACTTAAATAATAACATTTTCCCTTCAAACCTTCTTCCTCCCTCGCATACTTTCCTTTTCAATACAAACAATACACTTCGTCTTCTTTTTCATTCATTTCATCCCTTCCGTCTCTTATGGTCACCCTTTTTTATCCTCAAAACTTAAAATTGTTGTGGTAATTACGTTTTTAGTCATCTAAATTCTAAATTGAAAGGCTAATATTAATTATATATTTTTTTCATTTCAATTGTTTCACTATCGTATAATATTTATTTTATATGAGATTTTTAATGATTTTATGTTGTATTTGAATTTTCTAAAATATTTTACTTAACATTTCAGAAAGTACTTTTTAGAATTTTATTTTTTTTACATTCAAAGAAATACTTATTGAAACAAAAAATAGTATTATAAAAAATACTATCTAGAATGTTAAAAAATAAAATTATGTTCTGAAAAATACTTTTAAAAATGTTAAAATTGAAATATTATTTTAGAAACTATATTCCAGAATAATAGATTTATATAAATGTTACGAGTATAAAGAATATATATGTGATAATAAAAAAATAAAAAAGTTTAAATGATAGTATACTTAGCCATCTTTGGATCCCTGCAGTTCACCGAGACAATTTGTTAACAGTTATATTAAAAAAATATTATAAGAGAGTTTTGTGATATTTTTATGATATTATCTTTTTTTTTATTATATCAATCATCTTATCGATTTATCTCACATTTGTCATCACTCTTTTTTTCCGAACAAAATATTATATATATAATTTCAAATTTGTTAAACAGTTATTTCACATTTAAATAATAATCAAGGTTACCATGAAGCATATATGATATATCATATCAAGAAATGTAAACAACACATTGTTTTATACATTTTTTCCTCTAAAAAATAAATTTTTTTTACATACTCTTTTTTATTAGTTAAAATTTATTAAAAACTATAAAATTTTGTAAGTTTCGTATCATATTTAATAATTTTTCACATAATTTTATAGTTTTTCCTAAATTTAAATTAACAATAAAAATTGTGTTAGAAAAAGTGTTTAATTAATACTTGTTAGCAAAACACACAAATTTATTATATGTCATATTTGAATATGGTATTTTAGCTACTCAAAACCACAATGTCATTATGATTTTCTAAAAAAACTATATCTTATTTCATGTTGACCGTAATTCATAATTAATTTTGGCTTCCCTCATTGCTACTCTAAACATGCTATTAATTAAAATGCTAATATAGCAGTATAATAGAGTATCATATAATCATCTATATTTATTAAATATTGGATATTAAATTAATAGATGGCCAAAATTGTATGATTAAAAGAGTGAGAATCAAATTCAAGAAAAAAAGGTGATCCAATTTGCAAAATAACAATAATAAGAACTAAGAAGATTAAAAGTTTAATTATGTCTTATTAAAATTTTAAATATGATTTTTATATTTAATAATATTTATTATGAATTTTAATTATATAAATAAAATATTTATTCTATGCAATGCACAAACGAAAAAACTAATTTATTGTAAATTTTGAAACATAATAAGAAAAAATATATTTTAAGAGAAGTTCTATCAATAATGAAAGTGTTTTAAATTTTATATATGATTTTGAAATTATAGAGATAATAATATAATATTGAAAATTGGTCATTAATATTTTCGAAAATTATAAAAGGATAAAATTAACTTTTTGAAATTACAAAGTTCTTCAAATTCATTTGTAATTCTCAACTACTCATTTATATTAAAAAATTAAACATATAATTTAAATAAAAAATTAAGAATATATAAATTTGTAATAACTAACATTCCTATGATTTATAAGATTTTAAAAATTAAGAGTATCATTTTTAAGTTTAATCGAATGTATTTATTTAAATCATCATTATCTACCCGCTCATCTCCTGTCTGAAACTACTGCTAGCCAATTGTCCCTCTGTTGCTTTTATTAGTTGCTAGTCAACTTAGTGTCCCTGTTTTTTCTCACGTAAACAATCCATTTAATTATAATATATATATATATATATATATATATATAATATTTATTATTTATAACTAAATAATAGTGAGTGCATAAAAGAAAAGCGAGATATGAAAATGACATTGTAATAATAGTATACCTCACCAACCTAAAAAAGTAAATAACTTGATGTGATTTCAGTTTTTCAACGTGAACTGTGATTTCAATCCATTTTTGACGGATAAACTTTTCTTTTCTTGGTACCGAGAGGATAGGTTTTGAAATTTTGATAAAATCGTTTTGTTTAAACTTTGAATCTGAAACACAAGATAATATATGAGAAGATTCCATGAATATAATTTGTAAAATATAATATTATGTAACCAATAATTATAAAGTTAAAAATATTAATATTAAATTTTATTTTGTAGAATATATATATATATATAAAATAAACAGCATTAAAAATTAATACAAATATGATATTATGCTGTATAAAATATAATTCGTAAAGATGGAGATTTATCATTAATAAATAATTATTAAAAAACACATTTTATTTTAAAATGACTCAAAAATAATAAATTTATCTTTATTATAATTTTAAGATAATTACTATAAAAATGAATAAATTTATGCATAATTTGTGATTAAAGAATGATATAAATATTTTATATTTCTAGTTAATATTTTACTTATTTTACAATCTGAATACATCTTTAGAAAATGTCAAATTTAATTTTTGAAATTTAAACCTGTAAAAATAAATTCCAGAATGAGTGTGTAACATTTTTTGTTTGTGAGTTTTGTAACACGCTAACCAGAACAATAGATGCCACTTATGAAAAAGAGTAATGCTATATTTATAATACGTTTTATAATAGTTTATAAAAAAATTCATCACATCCCATCTTTTATTTTTTATTGTTTTCTTAAATTAAGAGTTTTTTAAGGATAAATTAAGAGTTATTACAAATAAATTGTGCGAGAGCAAAATTGATGAATCCTGATTCTCATCTACAATTTCACTTCATTATAGATGGATAAATTATTTCAAAGGGCATTTAAAAAAAAATCAATAACAAGAAAGGACCAAATCCATCATAAATGTAAACACTAGGGCTTAAAAAAATTGGCTGTACGTTCTAAAGTACTAATTATTTACTGATAGTGGCGTGGTTTTGTCAAATCCGCAATGAATTGGAAAGATGTAATTACATAGACAGATCCAGGCATAAGTTATTGCAGGACTATGTTTCAAAAAAAATTGAGCTTAGGGTAAATAAGAAAACTGTGAAAAAACCTATCACCAACTCAAAAGAAATATTTCAATTTTTTTAAAAATATAAAAAGCTAATAAATAATTGATTGAAAATGATATTTTTATCTTTTGTCTATTAAAAAATTTATAATACTCATTCACCTTATTCAATCAATTATATTAAATTAATTGATAATGGAAAATGAGTTTATTAAAGTAATAATAATCAAATTATAAAAGGAAAGTGCGGCAAGAAAGGAAGAGACGAGAGTGACGCTGTCGTGACGGCTAGGGTTTTTTGTTTATTGTACGGTCATAAACGAAGCCACGTAGGCTGTCTGAGGTAGCAGTTCCGGTGCACACGTGGCACAACTGTGGGATTTCACGACAGCGAGTGAGCGAGAGAGAATGAAAGCACCCTGCAAAACGACAACGTGTGAAAGTGGATCCATTCTGACGTGGCACACTTTGTCCAATATATAATATTTTTTTTATCAAAAGGTACGATAACCCCACTAGCCTGTGCCTCTTATCAAATTAAATTTCCTTCTATTTATATAGTTTTATTAATTATTATTACGCTTCTCAAATAAATACAAATACTTATATTTCTAATATCATCTCCAATTAATTTAGAGTGTTTATATAGATTTTTTAAAATTATTTATTCATCATCTTTATATTATCATATCATTCATAAGAATTCTAATCAAATTTTATTCAAGTAAAAAAATTATAAAAAACTTTAAAAATTCTCTCAATTGGTGATATTTAAAAAATAAGAAATTTTATAAAGAGTATCTTATATAAGAAATCCAAATTTTTTTAAAGAAATTCTTATATCACCTAAATATTCTCTAATACATAATTATTTTAAGAAATAATTTTTTATTCTTAAAAATTCACTTAACACTGTCTCCGCATTCTACGCTAATTTTACATTTCTTTTTTAAGCCGTGAAAAAAAAAAATAGTTTAACCTTTTCAAGTTAAAAGCAGGCAAAGCAGCCCCTCCCTCAAGTGACGCTATCTTTTCCTCCATATGTTCACAAAGAAGATATTTACCTGATCAAAAGCGAAGCGAAGTGAAGTGTAACCAATACCAAGATCCAAGGCTACCAACGAGCCTCGCGACAACCTCCACGTGTTGCATAATTTCTTCGCCACGTTCTTCCAACTATATTAGGGTCCATTATTTTAAATTTTATTTTTTAAAAAATATGTTTAAATTAATCTCAATTTTAAAAAATTAACTAGAACGTGTACATATGATTTAAGGAATTGAATCAAAACGTACCTTAATGTTGGACGAGCGCGTGCATCAAAAGGAAGTTTTGTTTGGTTTTGCTGTCTCCATCTCTGATTAATTAATTATTAACCGTTTAGTTATTCAATTACTGGTGAGGATTTTTTTAACTGCGGTGTAAACTTTGAGCGCAACTAGATACTGTTAGATAAGTTCATAGTTTTTCTGAATTGTTTAATGGTGGGACCCAGGTACATGCCATGAAGCTAGCTACCACATCTCGCGAACGTGACAATTAGGCCAAAGGAGAGAAAATAATTTCTAGATCGGCAGCTATTGGTGGGCCCACACACCTTGGAAGTTCCGTGACCGTGCCTCTGAGTTACTCTCGCTTCGGCGCTCATCTCAGCCGTGTAATGAGAAAGCTTCGACGGTGAAGATTTTGGTTTGACGATGGACGCGCCCGAACCTCTTGCTTTAGGTGCCATGTCGAACTCTCTCGTTCGTTGGAATCTGCTTGTTTTTTCAATGAATGCCCAGTGCCACGTCGGATCTCCATCCAACGACGGAGAAAGCACGTGTTACTGATAAAGCGAGGATCTGGTCCGTAGAACAGAAATGTTTGTTTTGATTGTTTATTTATTCTCACGTGGGCCCACTAGTGTAGTCTATTCTGAAATTATAATATACAATTAATTAAAAAACGAAAGGGTAAAAGTGGAAGCTAATTAATGAATTTGACCGGTGGGAACGATATTTTCTGCGGTCACCTAGATTCCTTGTGATGGTGGAGTTTCATGTTTGCTTTTACCAAGGTCCCGGCAACCGGATATATCCGGTGACCGCTCACGCCCTTGCTTTTTTTTTAATACTATTTTTTCCATTATAATAAAGTAACTGCAAAAAAAATAATCAAAGTATACCACATTCATAATTCAATTGTATGCATTAATTGAATAATTAAATAAAAAAGATATTGTACCAAATTGTAAAAGTTTAAGGGGAGAAGAAAGGAAGTGGACACGTGGAGGTGAGGCGCTGAAAAAGGTTAAAAGGTGTTACGCATGAGTGGTGAGATGGTGCCATGGTGTCATGAGGAAACGGGGTCCGTTAGATGTGGGTAGGGAAGAAGGGTGAGGATTGCAACAGGTGACGCGGTGGAGAATCGTGACCGTCCAGGAGTCTTTGGAGTGGTTTTGGCAGAGAGTGAAATAGCGGAAAGGAGATCAGATTGGAGCACAAAAAGGGGAAAGAGAGATAGAGAAGCCAAGAGTGGTGCAGCAGCAGCAGCAGCGTGAGGAAGAGAAGAACAAGGGAAAGAAAGATAAGCTAAGCAAAGCATAGATAGCATAGCATAAGCAGGCCCCCTAAGATCTCTCTGGTAATTGTGATAACAGCAAAAGAGGATCTTTTGTGGACACAATCAAATTTCTGGGGTTGAAAAAAATTCTATTTTTCTGTCTGCGAATTTGGGGTGTAGGTGATTATGGTTGTTGATGAGAGGGTGTAGCTGATTCGGCAAAAAGAGAGGATTTTGGTGTGGAATGGACAGGATTAGAGAAGCCAGAAGAAGCACTATGGCTGCAAATGGATTAACCAGACGAAGACATAGGACTAACAGTCTTAGAGACTCACCAGGTTTTCAATTCTCTCTCAGATCTAAATACGCACCCTACCCTTCTTTTCCTTCCTCTTCCTTGATTCTCACGATGTTTTTTTTGTGTGTTATGCAGAGGAAGATGGAGGCATGGAGCTGCAGGAACCATCCAGGTTGCGAGATCGAGGAGGGAGTGGGAAAAAGGATCGAGATCGTGAAAGGGAGAGGGAAAGGGAGAGAGATCGATTGGGTCGGAGCAAGAAGCGAAGAGGAGATAGGTTGATGCATAGCAGCAGAGAAGATGGCGGAGAAGACACTTCTGAAGATAGTATCAACGATGAGGACGATGATGACGACGAAGACGGTGGCGGCGGCGGAGGTGGCGCTTCAGTGAGAATGCTTCCGTTGAACCCATCTTCGCTCTCCAACCACCATCATCGGAAGAGCTTCCCTCCGGCGAAAGTTTTTAGACCAACGCCGCCGACAACGTGGAAAGCCGCCGATGAAATGATCGGAGTATCCGTCCCCAGAAAAGCTCGCTCAGGTAAATCGCTCAACCATCATCAATTCACAAGACCTAACTGAATTCGCCGTTCTGATGCGCTAACTTGTTTTTTCTTTCTGTTTCTCTTTGCAGCCTCTACGAAGAGGTCACACGAATGCTGGGCTTCGAGCGGTGGCGGAATCGTGGCGGAGCAAAATCACCGACAGCCGTCGACCTCTCCGGTGAGGACGGCGGCGCCGGCCTCGCCTTCATCGTCGAACGCCTCTGTTCGGAAGAAGATAGTGAGTTTCGGAATCCGGGTATCAGGAATTTCGCTCTGCTGTGTTGTTGGTTTTGATGATGTAAGTGTGCTAACAGTGTTGTTTTAATGGGTGTAGAAGCAGAATGGAGGAGCCAAGTTTCGACCACCCAAAACGACGACGACGACGTCGTCCAAGCCCTCGTCTTCAGCGCAGGACGAGATCGAAATAGAGATTGCGGAAGTGTTGTACGGCATGATGAGACAACCTCAGGGACCGTCCAAACAAGATGTCATCGCAAACGATTCCAACAAGTTCGATTCCCGAGAATCTAATAAATCTTCCACCGATGCCAAGTCACCGATCTCCAACCCACAAAATTCAAGCTCTTCCGCCACTCCCATGTCCGCTGTTGGTGCGTTACTCTTTCCAAAAACTAAAATTTAATAAAATTTTGGGTTTTTTTTTAATTAATTTTGTTTTGGGGTTAACTTTTTCAGCTCCGAAGAGGAAAAGACCGCGACCGGTGAAGCACGAGGATGAGAATCCGGCGACTTTGAGCGTTCGTAGCAGTCCCATTTCATCAACGCCAAAGGCTGAGAGCGATCAGCCTTCAAAGATGGAGACTTGTTCTTCCAATTTGGATAAGAACAACGTGGGGTCTGTTACCGAGAATCTTGTGAATTCTCAGACAGTCCAAGTTATGTCGGAGCCGGTGAAGCCGGAGAGTAACGAGCCTAAGCCGGCGACGGAGGAAACGGAAGCGGAGAAGCAGAAAGATGTGGTGGGGTTGTTGAGTGAGGTGGTGGTGTCTCCTCAGTCGCCCAAGAAGGAATCTCCTGTGCGACAAGTAGCAGATGATGACCGTGAAGATGTGAAAGCGACTAAAGCGTGAGCAGCATCGACTTTTATTACTCCTTTCTTTTTCGCTTCTTCTTTAATCATTTAGCTTTTTCTATACAGTTCGCACTGAATGTGAATCCTGATCTTTCTTTCTTGATTTTTTTTTTGGTTCTCCAGGAATCACTCAATATCCGAGAGTGAAAATCAGCGAGAAGAGAAGTTCCAGATAGACTTGATGGTGCTTATCATTTTCTTCTTTCTTGTCTCTGATATTCCGGTTTTTTTTTTCTTGGATTGTTTTGTATCGGTGGGATTTTGGATTTTCAGGCGCCACCTCCTCCCTTGAGGTCTTCCCCGGAAAGGGATGCGGAGAATAATAATATGGTTGTTGACGCAGAAAAGGTAGGTGGGCCATGGATTAGCTATGAATTCTTTTCGTACAAGAACAAGTATTTAAGGCGTTTGTGGTTGTGCAGGAAGTGAAGCCTTTGACGAAAGAGGACGAGAAAGTGCTGAGAATGAACAAGGAAGTAGCAATGGCTATAGAAATGGAGAAAGTAAGAGCAAAAGCCGAAGAAAATGATTCGCAGAAACCAGGGTTAGTGCAGAAAGAAAGAGGAATTGACTTACAGCTTGATTTGGAGAAAGCTGATAGGGTAGATACTAGTGGCAATGTCGGTGGTATGGTTAACAAGCAGCAGCAACATCAGAACGCTCCGAGGCAGCCACAGCCACAGCTGCAGCAAACGAACTCAGAGAAAAATGGTTCTTAAATTTTGAAACTAACAATGAGTGTTATTCTTCTTATGTCTTTCTTCACTTCCAACATTTTTTTTTTCTGTTCTGATCTCAGTGCCTTACTGGGTTTCTCTCTTCTTCTTTCAGTTCAATCCAATTCTTTGCCTCTACCATTGTCTGTTCCAAGCTGGCCTGGCGGGCTTCCTCCCATGGGGTACGGCAAGAGATCAATTATTGTGTGTTCACTGTTGTTTCGGATATTTGTACAAGGTTTTTTGCAGAAATTTGATGTGATCCTCTTCTCATCTCATTATTAGCAGATATATGACACCTCTGCAAGGAGTTGTATCGATGGATGGGACTCCTGTGACATCTGCAGCCATACCGGTACTTCCCCCTTTTTTACTACCTCTTGAAAACTTTTGATTCTGAAACAATGTGAATTGAATTCCTGATTAATCATTTTCCCCCACTTAAATTACAGCCTCCCCATCTTCTTTTTAACCAGCCTCGGCCGAAAAGGTGTGCCACCCACTGCTACATTGCTCGCAATATTTTGTATCACCAGCAAATCGCGAGGATGAATCCATTTTGGCCAGCTGCAGCAGGTTCTGCATCACTATATGGAGCCAAGCCCAGCAATCTTAATGTTGTACCCTCCACAGAGTTGCATGGTAATGTTCCTGGCAGGGCTGCAAACTCTTCTCAGGACAAAGGGCACGGTATGTCCATGTTTCCAGGACATATTGGGAACGACAAAGCCTCTCAGCCTGCCAATGGGGATAATTCATCAAGAAAACAAATTTTGCTTCAGCAAGCTTTACCCCCAGGAGCAGCAACTAGTAATATCTTGGTATGTTTTATTTGTCTTCTTCTAGAACCATAAATTCTCTTGTCTTCTCCTTCTGTTTTGCTTTTTTCCAAAACTAATTTGTGCTATATCACAAATTTCAGCATGGCCCTGCATTCATATTCCCGCTGAATCAGCAGCAAGCAGCTGCTGCGGCATCTGTACGGCCTGGATCTGTGAAGTCTTTGCCAGTTTCTAGTAATGGAGCGCCCTCCAGTGTGTCCAATTCAGCTCCGCCGAATGCTTCTGTCACGGGCGCTGCTGCTGGGGCAGCTGCCCCAACGATGAGCTTCAGCTATCCAAATATGCCTGGCAATGAAGCTCCGTACTTGGCCATTTTGCAGAACAATGCTTATTCATTTCCAATACCAGCACATGTTGGTGGTCCACCTGGGTACCGTGGAACCCCCCATGCTCAGGCTTTTCCGTTCTTCAATGGCTCTTTCTATTCTTCTCAAATGCTGCATCCTTCACAGATTCAGCAGCTGCAACTTCCTGCTCAGTCACAGCAGCAGAGCCAACAGGGCCATCAAAATGCAAGTATGTCTAGTGGATCATCCTCTTCTCAGAAGCAGCATGCTCAAAACCAACAACAAAAGCCTAATAATAATGCTGCTGGGTCCAATGGGGGTGGAAGCTTGCAAGGCTTTCCTGTTACCAAAAACCCACCATCACAGCCACTGCAGTTGCAACAGCAACAGCAACAGCCGCAGCATAGGCAGAATCATCACCCTTCTCATCCAGCTCGCCAGGTTGAGTCTGAGATGGGTGGTGAAGACAGTCCATCTACTGCTGATAGTCGTCTCACTCGCGCTACCATGAACATTTATGGCCAAAATTTTGCAATGCCTATGCAGTCGCCTAACTTTGCTTTGACGACACCTGCCTCAATTAGTGCAGCAGGCTCTAACGGTGGTCACGGTGAAAAGAAACAACCCCAGCAGCACCCTGGTCCAAAGGCTGGAGGTGAAACAGCTCCTGCATTTGCCATGTCATTTGCATCCATGAATGGAGCCCCTGGCCTTGACCTCTCATCTATTGCACAGAACCATTCAATCATGCAGAGTAATCATAACTATCATATAATGGCAGCAGCACAAGCTGCCAGTGCTCAGTTGAAGAAGAGTTATCATGCCGCTGAGGAAGGGAAAAATTTAGTTAATTCTTCTAATCTAGACGAAGATAGAAAAGCAATATCTGCTGGAAAAATTCCGGCAACAATGGGGCAATCCATTGCATTCGGAAGGCCAGACGTAGCTGATCCCTCATTAGCGTCGTTATCAGGCGGCAACAATGTGATTGATACCTCGGGTCGTAATCTAAACCATGGTTCTGCTTCTTCTCGGGCTTCTACTTCTGTTATGCCTGCTGCCATCAGCACCAATGCAGCCAGTTCTCAGCAACAAATGCAGCGAAATCAGCAGCAGCAGCAGCAAATTCTTCAGCATCAGAAGCAGAAGCAATTTGCAGCTGCAGCCGCGGCCGCCGCTCGTAACAAGACCCCATCCACAAGCAATGGCAGTGTTTACTCTGATAACCTCCCCTCTACATCTTCAATGGCTAATAAGTTTCCCAACGCCGTATCCGCATTTCCTCAAAGCCTTGTACAGAGCAGTAACACCGTTGCTCAGCCACCTCAGTGGAAGAACTCTGTAAGGGCAACAACCACCTCACAGTCGCCCCCATCTATGGCTTCAACAACACCGCCCTCATCAGTCAAAAACCTTCCACAGCAGCAGGCTCGTTCCCAGCAACCTCACACCCAAATATCTTTCGCGACAAATCCAAAATCATCAGCAGCACAAGTGCAACCTGCAAGTTCGACCCAGTCCCCATCTCCCCCAGTCATGGTTGGCTCACCTACGACTTCATCAATGTCGAAAAATACTGGTAGCCCAAGGACAACTTCAGCTTCAACAACCAACAATAAGATAAGTCAAAGTTCTTCCTTATCCTCTCAGCAAGCCAAGAACTCTTCTGCTGTGCCGGCCCGGAAATCGTCACCTGTTGGCAGCAGGAATGTGCCATCAATACTCAATGTTCCTCAGCTAACTCCCTCTTCCAGCACTGGGAGTAAATCTCAATTGCCACAGCAGCAACAGAAGCAGCAGCAGCCACAGCAGCAAATACCAAAGCAAGCATTACAACAGGCCCAGCTTTTCTTCTCTAGTCCTTACGTGCATCCGCAATCCAACAGTACCACATCCACCACCACAGTTCCAAGTGGTTATTACCTTCAACATCAACAACAACAACAACATCAACAACGGCGTGGCCCAGAGCAGATGCAGCGGCCGGGCTCTTCCGGCTCTTCCCCGGCCGGAAACAATGTGAAAGGCAGCAGTGCCTTACCTACACAGGGTCTTTTGCATCCTGCACAGGTTGCTGCAATGCAACCCTCTGGGAGCCACCCTCAGTTTGTTCCTACTGGCTTTTCTTATGCTTCTTATCATGTTCATTCTGTGCCCTCAGTTCAAGTGAAGCCAGCGGAGCAGAAACAACCTGCGGGTGAGTAGAATGATATAAATATCCTTTATTTGCTGCACCCCTGTGCTTGCGGTCTTCAAAGAAGAAAGGTATATAGCTTGAGTTAAGCATATGAATTGGCATGGGATTTTGAAGTGCAAGATGGGGTCCCTCTCAAATGGTGGGGTAAAATGTTGTTATGTTGATGATGGAATGCCTTATATGGAAAAAGCAAGCAAGCTGGAGTAGGTCACGGCCAACGAAGATAGAGATGATTTGGATTCCTCAATTTTGGAAGAGAAATCGACCAGACCATTGATGTGCCTGAATTGTGTTTAGTAATTTGTTTGTACCCTTGTGTTTATAATCTGACAAGGTTGATCCTGAAGTCTAATCAAATTCGATTGGTTTTTTTAGAAGGATGTGGTGGGAAAAAAAGGATAAAGAAAAGATGGAGGAAAGGAAGGGAAAGAGCCACCTTTTCTTCTTTTGGGGATGTAATGGAGTTTACCTACATGTTCTTTCTCCTCTCTTTTCTTTTCTCTTTTATTTATTTTGTCTTCTAGGGCTACTAGAGCAGTAAACAAAAATCTTTTTGACGAAGTCTATGTGGAGAAGGATGAAATATGTACGTGTCTGTCTGCCTGGCTGGCTGATCATATATTATAGTAACCCTCAATTTTATTTTATTTTTAATTTAAACATCAAAAGATGATTTCCCTTATATCCCTTGCCGTTGTAGCTATGATGCCCCCCATTGGCTTTCTTTTTCCCCAAGTTCTGGTGAATTTTTGAGTGGGTGGTGACACAAATTGCAATGAGTGTAGAAAGCAAATAGCTTTTAGCTTTTAGAGAGATGGGGACTTGCATGTGAGTGTGAAAATTGAATGAGTAAAGAAGACTAGAAACAAAGCGGGGGTTAGTAGATAAAAATAGCTGGCAGGTCAATCTGAATTATTTTCATATCACTAATGGTTGGTTGGTTGGTTGGTTTTGCGCAAGGATGGCGTGGTCCGGATCATGTGGTAAAGATAGCTTCAAAGTTCCTTCCTTCCACCGAGTTAGACAATTTTGAATTTTCTTTGCTGAGATGTGTGCTCTTTACTGTCACCATCACACAAGTGGCTGATGGATTTTATAGTAGTTGTGTAACTATTCTTTTCTTGGTATTATCACATCGATTGTTATCCTAAGCTAATAGTATGTATCATTATAAAATCAGATTAAATAACGTGTGTGTTGGTGGTACTTGGTAGGGTAGGCTCCTTTTCCTTCCACGTAATAGGAGCAAATTGCTTTCCATGTTTGCCCTTGAGACAGAACCTTGGCCCACTCAAGCAATCGCAGCGTTTAGAACCAAACTTAAAAGCAGCAACACATTGCGGGTCCTGACATCCCACCTGTGACGATGTGAAAAACTTTGCTCTCGTCTCTACGTAATACACGTATATCCAATGTCTTTATATTTTCTTTTCAATTCTTTCTCAAAGTAACAAAATGTTCCAAATCTTCTCTTTCGACAGCGTTAGACCTTTACCCCTCTACCTTATGGCCCCTTGAAGAAAATTCATTTTAACCCTTAAATGTAATTAAGATGTACTATATGTAAATTGATTTTGATTATAAACTTTAAGTTGATGTGTTATAACAAGACGAATTAATTATAATATTTTGTCAAAAGAAGTTCTTGTTCGGCCTAGTCACTCAAATTAAAGACACAGACACGTATCAAGGACATTATATAAGTATATTAATATGTATATTTTCTTTATGAGAATTGGCTTTGTCAAAAGATTATGGTGTTCTTTTCATATACAATAATGAAATATGATTAACTTTGTTCCTCGGTATATGGACCAGTTCAAATGCAAAAGATGAAGTTAGATAAATTATATAGAGGGGAGTGAGAGTCACGTGGATTTCTTTATAAAAATATCCCTTTTTCCATCAACATAAAGAGAATGAATCTACTTCCTTTCCTTCCTGTGCTGAAATGGCAGGAAAGTATTTTAACAAAAAAAGCGGAGTGCGTAAATATAATCATATTATTGTGGGAATTTCAGATTGAAACAAAGTTTTATTGAGAGATTCATTTATTCACTTATCTGTTTCTTTTTTGAGGGGCCAAAGATAAAGCATACAGATCTTCACTTGGTTCCCTCTTGATAAACCGAAAAAGACAATATTTTGTGTCCTTTTCCTCTTCAGAGGGACCCGTGAAAGGAATCAATTTAATGGAATAAGCAAAGTCCCCCATGCCCCTCCACTCCATTACCAATTTGTGAACACTGAAAGATAAGCCTGAAGGTCACCACACCTAAAATCAACTATGACTTATCGCACCTTCCTGGTCCCACTTCAACAGCCCCAAAAAGTCTTTTCCTTTCTATTTTACAATCATTATTTTATGTTAGTTGAGCATCATAGCCAGTATAAATGACCCTTTGATCAGTGATCGCAAAAGAGTCAAGCTACAATTCAACCTTTTCCTTTCTTGTTCGCATTTTGAAACCTATAAATCTCGGAACTTTTTCCTTTCTTCGTTCTCAAGCTCTGATTTGCTCATACAACTAGCACAAGTATTTTCCCTTTTGTATGTACTTACCATTCCTTTATATAGATCTTTCTGATTTCTTCAAATTTATTCCGAGTAATAGTACCTACATAATGCTATAATAACAGAGTGATCCATATAACTGTTGTAATTTACATGAATCTACTCTTTTTTTTCTTTTGTTAAATTTCGGTTGGGTAGTCACTTGTGCTTGTATAAGTTTCATTAAAGGATAGGCAACAGTAAACCATAATCGTCCATATTAACATTCATCAATAGGTCACTATTACAGTGTAAAATTGATTCGTTCCTCAAAAGTATTTATTTCAAGTTTTCTAGAAGTTCAACTGAAATGAATTTCTATATCCAGTGCTTCTTTGAGATTGTATGCCTTGCGTCTTCATATCTAGTGGCTTATATAATTTCAAAATAACTTACACATATTTTCTCAATTATTAGGTACATTCGTTAAAATAATCGTGACCATTTAATTAATCACGTGTAACACAAATATGGGTAAAATAGGGAAAAGAATTACAGATGATACGTAGTGACTTGTCTTACATTGCAAGGTTAGGATACCACTATGGATCTTCCCGGTTACCTGCGTTACAATGCAAAGATATTTTTCTTCCCCATTCATTGATTAATTACATAGGATGAAAGTGCAACTCTGTCCCCTATTTCAATATCAGTTGATTAATAATTTCACTATATTGCACTTTTTCTAGATAGAGAATTGAGATTGTGTGGCTCATTGCTGCCCTAAAAAGAGAAAACAAATAAACAGTGTTTTAGATCTTTCATTTTGTTTTAGAAATTTAGTTAATGTTCCCTCCGTTTCAAAATTATTATTTGTTTTAGATCTTTCTTTTAGTTTTAGAAATCCACGACTTCAATTAAAAAACAATTGCCAACTAAATCTTCACTTAATAATTATGTGTCTTTTGTCATTTATCTTTCCACTTATTATCCTTCCCATTTATTAATAGTTTTCCACTTTTCCTTCTCTTTCTTAACTATCATTAATTAATTAAGGAGGTTATTTTAGTCAAGATATAATAATATTTAGATTGATTAAACATATCTTAATTTATGTACGTTAACCTTCAACAGTAGTTTGAAATGGAGGAAATACTCAATCGTTATACCTTTAAGTAGAAAATGGTATCCACTAATTATTTTTCCTTATACAAGTAATTTATTTTTGTGATGTAAGATGTTTGTCTCCATTTGTTCTATGTCTATAATCTACAGTCAGTCATTGAATGCGCGCGTCATTATAGTTAGGGGAAGAATAGACATATGGTGAAGAAAAAGTAATCGCAATGGAAATGAAGAGTACTGTTCTGTTTCTCTTTTCCCTTTTCATTCATTCAAGTTAAAGAGAAAAAATAAATGTATATATAATGTGTATCAAAGCAACAAGATTGCAGATATTAAATGGATGAAGAAAGATCAGGCTAAGATGTGGGCTACCCCACAGCATAAATAATAAAGATGCGAGGCCTAATTGGAAGGTCCATGGCATTTAAGGCAAAGAGGTGAATCCACGTTGCAGGCAATGTCTCCATTAGGCGTTGGTGCAACTTCAAAAGTTATTTAATAGTATAAGCGGACAAAGTAATGGGGTAAAGCTTTGCCAACAATGTCTGAAAAGGAAAGAAGGATATCTATATATATACAAGGGAGGGTAATTCACATGTGTTTTAGATAAATACTTGTCCTTTGATTACTTGAGAAAGTGGAACAAGCAGGCTCTACAGTTACTGTGTGTGTGTGTGTGACACTGAAAATCTCACTCATATGAGGGTACTTGACAAAGTGTCGCAATAACTAATCATGTGGGTTGGACTTTTGAAATTCATTGCATAGCAAATTGAGAAAGAAAAAAGAATTAATAACCACCAAGAGGGGGAATGGGTAGAAAATGGTGGTGGGATCCTCCTTTCAATTAATTAATACTTGGGTCCATATTGGCTTTTAATAAATAATAACAATTGTAACTGAGAACAGATTCTTGACAAGATTTCATAGTGTGGCATAAATTGTGTTGGTAAGTGTCTTCAATTCAATGATATCTAAATTGTAGTTGACCACAAATGGAGGGAAGATACTCAAACAGATCATCTTGAATTCAACCAAATTATTTTTCTTTTTCCAATTCAGTCCCTTTCCATCTCTCTATCCACACCCAACTTGCCCCCAGAAAGAACGGTCAACACAGAATACTAATCTTAGGGGGACCCTTCCCTTATCTAAAGGAAGGTTGATCTCCTTGCTAAGAACCAGACTTACACCATACGATTATATCGAAGTCAGAATCTTGTCAAGTAAATAATCTATAAACGTTCATTGAATTTTCAAACATATCCCAACCTTGATAACCGACCCCGCCTCACTCACCTAAAGTTTTAGTTATAAAAAAAAAAAAAAAATCATTGGCTTCCACTGTTGAAAGAAAATGAGTAAATGAATCTGGTGCATCAATTGGTCAACTGAAATTGAGCTGAAGTATGAACCCCCGAAAAAGCAAAATTGCAATTTTCCAACTCCTAATTTTTTCCATGTTTGTCTTCGAACCTTAAAACCAAAACAAATAGACTTGACTTTTGGAACTTGCGCTGAAACAGGCATCAAGAAAAGGGAAACCAAAAACAGATATTTCTAATAGTCGGTGGCAGAGAGGAAGCATCGCTCCAGTCTCCAGAGGATATCTAAAGTTAGATGCAAAGTTGAAAACCCCCAAATGAAAAAGATGAATCAATTAAAGTACAACCGTACATTTGATTTCTTAGCCGAAATAGATGTCTTTAATGCTTGGAGAGAGGCTTGGATTCTGAAGATCAGATCAAACCCATGACAGTGGTTTTTTGAAACTGTACCAAAACTATGGTGCAGTTGGAACCAGATTTTATTCAACTGATTCTAGGTCACTGTTTCAAATCCAAAATGAACCTTATGTACATGCCCCTTCCCCTCTGGAAAGAATCACAAAATTGTGTTAAAATTAAAATAAAAAAAAAGGGTACCTATGATCTGAAGTGCCTTACCTGTGCTTCCTCTCCCATTATTAGCACAAAAACAGAAACCAATCAATACAAAAGAGGGTACAATAAAATAAATATCTGCACTTTGCGGTAGGAGCAGCAAACACCACCACCACCACCACCATACACATCACAGAGAAGAAAAGAGAAAAGAGCTTTGTAACTTTCTTAGCACTTCCGAACCAGGTCCCAGGTGGGTTGAGTGAGAGCCATACAAATTATTTGATTTTTGATGCAACGTTTCTTTTCACCTCTCTGTGTCTCTCCTCTTTGTATGTGTGTATATAAATATATATATATATATATATATATATATATATATATATATATATATATGGGAGAAGGCGAAAATTCTATCTATATCCATAACTTACACGATTGTGACCATTTAAAAAAAAGGTTTTATTTTTATGTGTCTACAGATAATTATTAATTATACATCTTTCTCTTTTTTTTATTTGAATTGTGAAAGTTTGTAAAATTATGTTATTTTTACTATTTGCATATAGATACTTCCTCTACCTCTAATTATAAATTTTTTTTGAGAAAATCGTTTATTCTTTTTTATAAAATTATTTTCTAATTTTTAGATTATTAATTATTTTTTCTTATATATCTTTATTTAATTATTCTCTCTCCAATTATTAATGAGAAATAAGTAAGTAGGTAGAGAAAAAAGAAAGGAATAATTTTAGAATTATAGTATAAATAATTGATAAATCTAATATCATAATAATTTTTTTTAAAAGACGTTAATTAATTAAAAAAATTTAAAAATTAAAGACAAAATAAGTATATAGATGATGAGTATGTTGTGGGAAAAATCTACTTTCTTTATTTTTAGACTAAGAGTAATTAGATGAATTAAGTCTGAATGATTTTTTAGGATCAAAACAAATCTCAAGACTCAATAAATATTTACAAAATTATTTATAGACCATCCATTAACATTATCCTCACATTGTTAGCATAAATCAAAATCACATCCTTTAGAATATGAGTTATTCCTTATTATCTTGATCAATATTTGTTCACCTACTTATTCATTGTTGGTTAATGATTTATACACTTTAATTTGCTTTAAAGTTTTATATTTACTCTTTTAAATTTATTTTTTTTGTTTCTTATTCTAAATGATGTTACACTCCCTTTTTGATTGATGGAAAAAAAATTAAAATTTCAATTGAAAAAAAAATATTTTTGACTCCAACATTATTATTTGTGTTTTCTTTCTTTTTATTTTCTTTTCTTCATACCATTAATTTCATCTTTCTATAGTTTTATTTGTTCTCTCTTTTTTTAATTTCTATCTGAGAGTTTCTTTTTCTTCATTTTTGTGGTTGCGTCATTTCATCTTTCAATCAAACTAATCATACTTGGAAAAATATGATTAGTGACATTTGATTTGTTTAACTAAGGTTTTGTTTCATAGTTCAATTCGTTTTTCTTAAGAATCTTTATGGTAGAAAAAAAAAATTATGTTTCAATTAAAGGGAATTTTTTCCAACCATGCGTTTCTATACTTTAACTTTTATTTGGTCCAATAAAGATTTAAGAAAATAGTTTTACATAACCATTAAACTCTAAAGATTAATTACTATCAGTATTATCGCTCAAATAAAAAATATTTAGTTTTTAGAAGATAAAAAATAAATAGTTATTTGCTGATTTTGTAGGAGTTATATAATATTTTCTTCTTCTTTTCCTTTAAAAATTAAAAGTACAT
>PYAF01005867.1:690812-719849 GCA_007407185.1 Glycine tomentella
CAAGATACTAAAATCTATTTAATAATCTCACATTATTCAACAAATATTTATTTACATGTACATATTAATCATCAAACTCCTTTTTACATACTCGCAGACAAATTAAATTATCTATAAATTGTTATATTATCTGTTAGGAGCTATATTGTTTAATTTACTAACTGATAAAAAAATAAGTTAATATCAGTTTATATAACTTTAATCATCAAACATTGACCGTAAAAATTTTCCACCCAAAAGATCTTATATATTATCAATTTATAAAATAATTCTGTATAAAAAAAACAGTACCAAAATAATAATAACAATTAAAAAGTAACTTCTTAGTTTTTTTATTAAAAATTCTTACGTGTCTAAAAGTCATATTGGTCTCAAACCTTCTCAATTTTTTTTAATAAGACTTGAGTTTCATACCTTTATAAAATTATGCTTATTATCACTTGCACCAATAATCGTTGTTAAAGTATTTATTCAACCGGCCGTATTAATGCTCCGTTTAAAAAAAACGGTATTAATGCGAATGTTTCTCTTTTATTTTATTTATTTTAAAAGCAGTATATATATATATATATATATATATATATATATATATATATTTGATTGATTGCTTTGATGTTCTTTCTTTTCAAATGTAATTTAATTATCGCAAAATCCAATTGGTTGTTGTGATTGAAGATTCACCTAAGAAGACCTCATAGTTGACAAGTAATTTAGAAGGAGATGCGAAGATAGTAAGATTAGATTTTCTCCCTCTTTTCTCTTTTTTGTGATGGGAGAGATTCTCGGAGATGAACACAGATCTTGATACTTATTTTCAAATATTGAGATTGACGTGCAGTGACCTATAACCACAATATGCCATTTAACTATATTTGACTTCAAATGTTTACTAAAAGTATAGATTTATTTTACATAGAATGGCTTGACATGATCCCTTTCAAAAAAAAAAAAAAAAAAAACAATGGCTTGACATGATCATACCAAAATTTTGCTTGGTGGATTGTTGTTGTTGTTGTTTTATAAATTTTGTAATATGACAAGGGGCCCTACTTTGCCTGATATATTGGTATATTTCCTTATTTTAAATTATCTATATACTTTTGAATTATTTTATGCATTATCTGATTCCATGGTTTTCATTCAATTTTTTAGAAATTTTTTAATAGGCACTTTCTTATTTAAAAATTTGTAAGAAATAATTTTTATGTTTTAAGAATATTAAATTAGCCCAATACTTAAATAACTTTTATAAGTGAAGGAGTGTCCCTAAAATAAAATAAAATATATAAATGCGCAATTGATAATTATTAATGTAGTTTATAATTTAAATTACTTATTTGTTTTTTTAAGGTTCTTTTTATGATTCTAAAAATGTTCACGATATTATATGTCTGAAATTATTATCTTTCAATCTTGCCATACATAATTCTCATTTCAGTTTTCTTTTCCCATTAGCATAATAATCATTTAAAAATTATTAGTATAATTGAGATTTGTGTAGCACCATGGCTCACACAATAGTAGAATACAAAAATAAGCAACATCCTGGCAGGCAGCATACGAAAAAAAAAAAGGGTTGGAAAGAGCCAAAGTAGTAGAGAACCCGTGTCCCAAGTGCAGACAACAACGTTACCGAAGGGGTATTGGGTCCCTGCCCAATTACTCTCGCTTCTTCGACTCACATTATCTCATTTACACGTGTCCTCATCTGCATTATTCATTCCAAACGTTAATTCAGTCATGTGATTTATACTGTCTTTTAGTGTTGTCCCAAAAACTATAAAACGTTTGTACCTATAGAAATCCTGTTAGTAAACATTAGGCAGTGTGTTATCGATAACGGAATCAATTAATAGCACTAAACTCTAATAAGTACTAACGAATATCAATATTAAAAAAATACGAAAGCTTTTTCCTGAAAATTATTGAAAGAGAGTGCCAATGGCCCAATAATAATACGACAGAGGGGCAAATATTGAATGATGCGCTGCCCCACCATTCAATGGTGGTCCCCAGCACTTGCGCAGGTGCCGACGGTAGATTACGGTGGTGGTAGGACCCACCACCAGTTCGAGTCACGGTTAGCACCGAGTATAAGTGACGACGCTTCTCGTGGTAGGTAGACTTGGAGGGTACCGCAGTAATTTGCTTGGTCCGTTTTGAAAACAAAAAAAATCCATAGAATTTATAAATGTACATGTTCTATTACTGAATCCGTTTGGATATAAAATTATAATTGTTTTTAAGAGTTTTTTATTAAAAAAATACTATATTTCTAACAGAAAAACTCTCAAAAACACTTCTCACTTATATCCAAATATATTATATATATACTACACGTAACAAAATTTTATGAAATGAAGTTCATTCCTAAAATAATTTTTCTCACAGCATTCCTAAAGTAAAATTAAACTCACGGTTATTATAATTATTGTGTGTCTCCTAAATTCCGATATCTAGAATATTTGGATTGGAATGTGATAATAATGTGAGCCGTTTCATGTTTCATTTAACTGCCCATACCTTGAAATTAAGCATGCTGATTCGTAAAATTCTAAAATGGTGGATTCATCATCTCTCATTTTATCATATGAAGAGCAATGTTCATATAATGTTTTTTTGCATGAAATTAACTACAAACACAATAAATGTTGGGCCAGCCACATGGGCCTTGGCTATGTAGCATATTTTGAATAGTTGGTTCATATGATACACTTTCTCATTGTTGCTGGACATTTATATTCTGCACTCTCTTTATTGTATTGAACATTTCCCATCACATTTCAGAAATACACTTTCTTATTCAGTGTAATGGGCTTTATAGAATGTAAGAGAAGGGGCAGGATATACTAATGAGGATGCAGGATACAATAACCTTGTTTTGTATTTGGGCATAATCTAAATTCGCCTCATTGCCTATTGGCATTGTAAATTGTTAGACTTTGACCGCCACCCCAATTTGGTGAATTTATAGTGCACCCACCAACTCCCCCCCCAAAAAAAAACTATTTATAAGCCTATTATCGGGCTAATTTAATAATCACAAGATACACCTGTTTATATATGCCTCAAGGATGCATTATTCTGTATATGTCTATGGGCAGACATTAAATCTTGGATCTTGCCAATAATAATAAATTTTTACTTTACTGGAATGGAGGATGTTGTTGTGAACTTGTAATCGTAATGCATTTAGGACCTGAACATCCGCAGGCCTCTAATTTAAAAGTTTTTTTATTAAAAAAATCCCAGATTATATCAAAGAGTATTATTCTATTGGTGGAAGTCATGGAACTAATTTCTGAATAAGTCAAATATCGATTAAGAAGTGACTTCTCTACCCATAAGCATTATTCTATACTTCTATTCATATAAGAGCCAAAATTCTGACACATACGTAAAAGACCTAACTTACTAGTCACTTGTATTATACCGTATGGGTGTTTACATGTATGTTATTCTATGAGTATTTTATTATAAAAACGTTTTTCAAAAACATTAACTATATTGGTGAAAGCTTTGCACTAGTAAATGCCCTCCTTCGAGATTGTGCACACCAAACACCCCGCCCCACGAAGGTCCAAAACTATGAATTCAATAACAGCTATTGTGTAGCCAACATTATTATTATTATTATTAAAAAATATATTATTATTATTATTTTAGTTTCTATTATAATAGGAGCAGTTATCTTGTACTAATGCAGGGCATTGAGTTGCTTTAATAATTGGTCGTTGTCTCAATCGAACAGTCATCAAGAAGTACACGTGGTATCAAAATCTTACAAGTGAATAAAGATAATATAATTTTTCCGTGTGCAAATAATATCCACCAGCTGATACTTAAATTCTAGAAGGAGCAAGATATTTAAATTACACATAAAACCAAAGTGTACGACTATTGTTAACATTAGTTTGCTGTTTTTAATTATCATGATAGAGTCAATCAAGCCATAATTTGATCTGAATCACGTGGACACAAATTTCAATATGATTTGCTGACTTGGATTGCTTCCTACTGTTATTTACCTGCGGCGAATAATTATATAGTACGAATATTTAAATTGTAGTACTATTAAGTATTGGCGGGGTTGTTATGATTATCACAATGAACATTAATATATTGTCTAAAAGCTTCGATAATCCATAATGTTAACACAGACGTAAGTTTTTACTGGGAGAATTTTGCCGACTTCATGACAAACCATCACGTCATCATCAATATTACTGTTATTGTTAACAAATAATAATCATCCTAATATCCAGAAGACACAAAACGCCAGAGGAAAGTTAAAAGTTTGTATGGTATTATGTAAAATGTATGCACAAGAAATCTTGTGAGCTACGTAAGAATTACTCCTTTTTGTAAGGCAGAAATGCAATTAATTTAGAAACATAGGAAGGAGGGAATTGAGAAAAAACTTTTTTTTTAAATGAAAAAACAGTTGAAATGTTAGAATTTCAGTAGTCTAAAACATACTCTAAATCACAAGTTTTCCATTAACAATAAGCCGTCCTTGTTCTTTTCGGTGACAGCTGAAATAAGATGCGTACGTGCATATAATTTCTTTTGGATATTTTATACATCAAAATGTGAGTAAAACGCCCAAATATGTTAAAAAATGAACATTTTATACAAGTAAAGAAGGGAGATAACAGCACACGGGCCATACTAGACTAAGAAGGTTGATGGGGGTTTGCACTTTGCACAGCTTTAATTGCAAAGCTTCGGGGTATAAGATTTCTGATGCGTTGAACGTAACACCTCTTGTTACTTGTACTTTGTTAGAAGCATCAATGAACAATTAGCCACTTAGCATGAGTTTTGATGAAATCCCTACCTTATAAAATGTTGGACCAAATCCATGAGAATTTGGAGACCATTTAGCATTAAGGAAATCATAATCTGAACTGGATAATAGATCCCTTTTAACGCACTGAACCATAGTGCATCTGATATGGATTAGTAGCCATCCTCCGAGCTTGTTGGGCTAAATGGGCCGAATTTAAGGTGCAGAGATCCTTCAGACCCAGGCCACATATAATGTTCCAATTTTGTGTGCGAGTGTGTGGGGGATTATTATTTATTATTATTATTATTTTCTTCACAATTAGTTGTTAATTATTTTATTTTATATTTTTTAAAAAAGTAAAATGTGTTGAAAATATTTTTGACCGTGATTTTTGTGGGGAGGGGCAAGAATATTTCAAGCTTTTATTTAGTTAAAAACAAGGTAAATTAAATTAAAATAGATTTTTGGCCGATTAGTTATTTACCAAACAATTACATGCGGTGAATTGAAGGCCTAGGTGAATAGCAAATTTTCACTCTATCTCTTTTTAAGCCTAGGGCTGAGACCTATTCAACAAGACAACAATCCCATACATGATCAAAGACTAAAAAAAACATTATCTCTTTATTTCAAGTTTCAGAAAGTTTGCTCGTTATCTCTCTAGTTTTCTATACTCACCTTTCTCCTCCAAACAAAAGCAAACTTTTAGTATCACAACCCTGATTTCTTCCTTCTTCTTTTTTCCCATATCTTTATCATCTTTCAAGTTATCAAAAGAATAAATAACTGAATGCCCTTTGTAGGTGCAACTTAACTACATAATCCAAAGTTAGGTAGGGGAAGAATTTCAAATTAAGGGTCAATGCAAGGGTTACAGTCTTTTGTGTGTTAAGAGTATCCATTTTTTACGATGTATAAACTTGGTCCAATGATTTTAGAAAAAAAAAAAAAACTTATGGATAAATGAAGAAAAAGAGAAAAAAAAAGTTGCAGTTAAATTTTTTAATTAATATTTTAATAAAATTAATAAACTAATATTTATCGATACAAATATTTATTTTTCTATTTTTAATGCTCGAAGTATTATAGAGTTAGGATTTTAGCCAAAAAGACTTATTTTAAAAAAATTGTTTAATATATATATATATATATATATATATATATATATATGTTTTGGACCATTTTGTATATTATACCTTTTGTTTTGTTGAGTCGACAATAAAAAACCCATGAATCATTATTACAAAGTACATGCTCCATTAACATTTAATAATTGCATCCAACTTGTACATTAATAAACTATTCGATTTGTCCTCCACGAGTTAGTTTTTTTAATATATATTAGGGGGAAATGACACACTTTGTGCCTCAATTATTTACAAAGTAATTGAGGTTGATGTGGTAATGAGATAATTAAATATTTTGAGAGTGATAATCTTTTTTTGTTTTTAATTTTTAAATAGGTTATAATAGAAAAAATAGTTGAAGATAAATTGAGAATAGTAAATATGTATATTAATGGGATAATTGTTACTATAATAATTATATATAGTATTAGTAATTTATTTCTTTAAATTTTAGACTTTTTTGTGATTTTTTTTGGAAATTATCGGTAAGTATTTGAGCAATATATTTTTATTAATGCGGTGACCTGGAGTAACGCCCGTGGAAATTAACTTAGTAATTTACAACTTTTTTTAAAAGGATTAGTTTATAACTTTTCATTAATATGTATACACAATGTAATAAATGAATCTAACTTAATTAGTTTAGTATAGTGTATAAGTTGTTGTCAATTATATATATATATATATATATATATATATTAATTTTTATGGATAAAAAATAATACAATGTAAAAAATGATTAATAAGAAATAGATAATAATTTATTTAAAATTTGATAATATGTTAATGACTTAAATAATAATTTAGTCTTTATAAAATTTCTTACTTTAAAATTTAGTTTTTTAATTTTTAATTTTAGTCCTAAAAAAATATTTTAATTTCTGCTGTCAAGTAACAATAATTGTCAAGTAATGTATATTTTTTTAACAATATTTTTAAATTCTCATCTATATAATACAGTTAATTACGTTAAATTAGTTTTTTTTAAGAATAATTACTTTAAATTAGTTGATGATATATATGCAACGAAATTACTAGTTTTGCAGGGATTATTAATGTACGACCAATTGGTTTCACAAAGAACTGCGTCAGGGTAGTTAGGATTTTATTTTTGCCTTTTTAGTGTGTCATGGAAGTATTTTTTTGGTGACTGAACAGTGTTTTCCCATGCAAGTTAATGTGACTACAAAAAAGGCAATGGAATAAGAAAAGAAGAATAGTTGAGCCTACAAGGCTACAAGGCTACAACGCTAGTTAATAAATGGAGTGCTCACACTCCTTATACTTGTTTTCTCCTTATTCAACAGAAAATATTTTTTTTCTCTTTTTGAAATTTTTATCTTTTGAAATAAAAAAATTTAATGATTGAAATATCTATTATGTTGTTTCTTATTTTTATTATTGAAATAAAAACTAGTTTTAGTTTAGTTTTATGTGTAAAATTAGTTTTTTTATCGGTCAAACAAAATTTTGCTAATAAAAAATCCAAACTAAGCACAAGATGTGCTGACTAAGGACCAACCGAGAATACACTAGAAACATAAGTTGATTTTTAAATCAAGAATCTTGGTCATGATGAGTCTCGAGAAAAATAAATGATGAAAGTAAAATTCATTTTTGCAGCATATTTTTTCTCTAATTTTAATTTTACTTTTAATTTATTTATATTATAATTTATTGGTTTTAGGATAAAAAAATCATGTCAACCTTTAAATGCAATATTTATTAAAATAAAAAGTAGCTCAGTTAGTTGAATAAAATTTATAAGTGTTATAAATCTTTTGATATTATCTTTAATTCTTATAGATAAAAAACTACAATGTTTTAAAATAATTTCACTCAAAACATTTAAATTTTTTATTGACTGTCTTAATTTTTTGGACAGAAATCTTGTCTTAGAAATTAAATATATCAAATTTTATCTCTTAATAATTTTATTGAGTTCTCTAAATATAGACAAAATTTTAAAACCTACTAAAATTAATCCTATTATTCTATAAATATTATTTTTATATAAATAACATTGTGTCCTATAAAAAAATGTGATTTTGATAAACATAAAAATAATAATTCTTTAATATCTGTAAAAATAAAACTAAGATCGATAATTGAATTGACAGTCTTTATTGTAAGCTTATGGACCAGTTTGGTTTTTTTTGTAAAATAAAAAATTGATTTCCACAGCCCAGAGGATGAAGTGGTCCATCAAATAAACAAGTCTTACACACATCTGAATATTCACGTCACTTGTTTTTTTATTCATAAAAATTGAAGACAGTCAAAAAGTTTATAAATATATATTATGAATGGTGCGTTTCCACGAGTGCACGATAGAAAAACGCATAACAAGTTAACAACCACAAGCAAAAAAAAAAAAAAAAAATACTGTATTACATATGCACACAATTAACTACGGTTATTTAATATTTATAACCAACCCTAAATTTTATATTAAAGAGTTATTTATGTTAATATTATTGAAGAACATCAAGACAACTACCATGTCATTGCACAACAAAAAAGACAACAACCTTGTATTTCAATTGCATGCATGACTTGTCTTCAATTTACAGCAATAGTATCCACATATATCCTTTTGAAGAATCAAATTACCTATTTGGAAAACTTTTCTCTTCCCGATATATATTTTAATTTGTTTTCTCTTTGTATTTTTTTTCTTCTTAAAAGGATCTCTTTGCATTATCATATTGGTCATGTATGTATTAATATGAGGTAAGAAGTGTTTTTGAAAATTTTTCTATTAAAAATATAATAAATTTTTCAGTAAATTTTTTTAAAAAAATATATTTAATATTATATTCAAACAGACTTTATAAATCTTATGAACACTATTTCTTTTTATGGGCTGGCTTGTGGTCTTTCTGAATGCTGGAATTGAGGGTGATATTGACTGACAAACTATTCTGTTCATATAACTTTATTAGCTTTTTAATATACTTTTCGTTTCACTATGATACATTCCACACCCAACAAGAAAAGAAGGGTGTCAATTATCGACAACTCTAGGCGCCAACCAACGTTCGCCACGACCTTTGGAATTTGGATATGCATCACCGATTAAGTACTTTAATACATACTGAGTAAAATCAGAAGGAAAAATTATACTTTGGTCATGTTTAAATAATAAATAAATAAAAGTTAAATTTAACCTTCGGAAAAACTTATTGTATAAGCTTTGATATTAGCTTTCGCAAAAACTAATTTTTAATTTATGCATAAATTAATTTTAACTTATTAAGGCTTTTTTTCTTGTATAAATGTTTATGAAAATATTTATTCAAATAAACCCCCTTAATACTTCTTTGGGAAAAAATTATTTATATTTATCTTCAATTTAAAAACAATAAATTAAAATTTATACAAAAAAATATTTGAATAAATTGCCCTTTTACTACATGATCTTTTAAAGTGATAAACTTAAAATTACTTTGATGGCTAAGCCAAACACATGAGATTTTGAATAAAATGTGAGATCAGAGGCAGAAATTTTATGTTAAAAAAATTAGAAATAAATGTTATTAAACATGACATTTAGTTTGTTTAAGCTTATTTTTAAAAATAAATATTTTTCTATATAAAAAAGTAATTTTATGCTTTTATGATGTGTTTTTCTAAATTATTTTTATTTGAAATAAAAAGCTTTTTAAAAAAAGTAAATCCTATATTTTTTTGAAAAGATATTTATATATTTTTTTAAAAAATATTTGTTTTAAGTTTTAACAAACTAAAATGTTATTATATATTTACAAAAAAAGGCATTCAAAAACATTTGCTCACTCCATATTTTTTGTATTCCCATTTTTCTTTAATGATATTTTGACTTGCTGAGAGTGTTTAAGATGTGGTTGTCAATCTAATTAGGATTCATGTTTTTTTTTTCGCGACTGCAGCTTGCCATTTAAAAAAAAAAAAAAAAGACATCTAAAAACATTTGCTCACTCTTATAAGAAGAAGAAGAAGAAAGAAAATATTTGCTTACTAAATTCAGCCTTTGTACGGCCAATATTCCGGAAAATAATAGTTAACAACTTAATTGATTTGATATTAAACAATAATATCAAAACACGATTTACAATGACAGATTACGGTTCAATTATTATATTGCATGCGCTGCTGCTTAATTTATTTATCAAATAAAAGATGTCAACTTCATTAAATTAATAAAATAATATATATCACATTATTTAGAATATCGAAGTGCAATTATTTTATCCATCAAAATTCAAATGGTATCTATAATAATTGCTACTTGTAAGACAATTATTTACAGCTAAATTAAACAATCATAAATCCTATTTAGTGGACAATTATATATGTTTTTTTGTAAGTAGTAGGGCAGAAAGCCTAAAAAGGAAACAAAACTTTCAACAGTAAAAGAAAACAAATTTTGACTGTATTGAAGTAGGGATATCTCATGAATCATGGATTACTGATATGTATGGTAGGAGAAATAGTTTTCTGTAATTGGATAGAGTTAGGTGCTTTCTCTATGGCCTATACTGTACTCATAAATGTCTTGTAGTTCTTGTTTTGGCTTCATCTTGCACATCTCCTGCTCAAACCATGTTTTTTCTCAATAAAATTAGTTTGCTTTTTTTTTAAAAAAAATAAAATAAAAAGGAGCCCGGTAAGGTTTCTCTCTACTAATTAAAATCATTGTACATGAGCTTATTTAAATTTCTATCTCGGATATTAATATTAAGAAAACTGAAATATTTTTTTTAAAAAAATGAAAAAATATATTATCTATAATCTATAATTTTATATAAAAGAAATATGAGATTTTGGTGTACACAACTTTGTAGCCTACTTCCCCCTTATAACTATTTTTCTCCCACTATTTTTTTCCTTTGTTGTTCCACTTTCTTGTTTATTTCATTCTTTAAATCCACTATACTTTTTTATTATATTTCGTAAACTATTCGTGAGTTTAACTTCCAGTCTCTTTTTATTTTACTATTATTTAACTTCCACTCTCTGTTTTTTTTTTACAGGATTTTAATTTTGTTTTAAAAAAATATACAGAGGTAAGAAATATTTTTTTCCCTCTAATTAAAATAAAAAGGTACCAATCTCAGCACAAGAAGTGCTGTTGTTTGGTTACATATAGAGTTTTACAATACACCAAAACTGAGCAGAGAGACCAATTAATCAAATGTGTTTGTTGTGATTACATGGAACTCCTTAAATTAAGGCTTAAACGTATGACTGTAAAGAAAAAAGGCTTAAACCCTGACCAGTTATACAGTGATTGTAACCTAACATTGCATTAATATTATAGCAGCCATTGGTACTTCATCGAGACATTATCATTGCATGAGACACATTTTGCCCATCATGTTTTGCAGCTTTGGGCTCAGCTCAATTGTGTATTGTGATCTCCTTCACTAATCAATGCCACAATTCGATCAGGATTCCCTTCTTGAAGAGCGTGGGAAGTTATAATATTGGGTAAATAGTTATTTTCGTTAATATGTAAGGCACTAATAAATCTGTCATTGAAAGATGAAAATTTAAATTTTTGTTCCTGAAAGTGAAAAAAGTGTGACAAATATATCCTTCATTAACTTTCGTCCGTTACCATTAATATCAGGGATGAATTTGTCAGTGCACTACATATTCAGGGATGAATTTGTCATCTCTCTATCTAAAATATAATTTAATCTTCATATTATCTTTTTTTTAATCATTACAAGCATAACATTACAATAAACACTTAAAAATTAGGAAAACAAGCATAAGCTAAAACAAACATAATAATAAGCATAATATTGATTAATAAACATAATTTAGTTGTTGTTCTGAAATTTCTATTATAACAATATTAGGTAATAATAAAATCAAGTTGAATCTTATTTTTTTGTAAGAATTAATTTAATAACTGTGTATTTTAATTTGTTCGAGCCTCATATTTTGGGTAAGTATTATAAGTAAAAATAAACATAATAATAAGCATAATATTGATTAATAAACATAGTTTGTTTGTTGTTCTAAAATTTATATTATAACAATATTAGATAATGAAAAAATCAAGTTAGGTCTCATTTTTTTGTAAGAATTAATTTAATGATTATGCATTTTTGTTTGGGTCTCATATTTTTGATAAAGTACGGTCACATTAGAAATTTCAAAGCAAAAATATGAGATAATACTTACCCAAAATATGAGATTCAAACAAATTAAAATGCACAATCCTTAAATTAATTTTTACAAAAAAATAAGACTCAGTTTAATTTTGTCATTATCTAATGTTGTTATAATAGAAATTTCAGAAATACAAACAAATTATACTTATTATTATGTTTATTTTAATTTATGTTTGTTTTCCTAATTTTTAAGTGTTTATTGTAATGTTATGCTTGCAATGATTAAAAAAGAGAGAATATGAAGATTAAATTATATTTTGGATAAAGAGCTGACAAATTCGTCTTTGAATGTGTAATGGGTGGACAAATTCGTCCCTAATATTAACGATAACATATGAAAGTTAACATAGGGATATATTTGTTACACTTTTTTCACTTTCAGATACAGAAATTTGAATTTCTATCTTTCATAGATAAATTTGTCAATATTTTATATATTTAAGGACGAAAATGACTATTTACCCTATAATATAATATTATGGTTCCTCCTTTTTCTCGCAGATAATTTTGGCCATTAAAATACATATATTTCTGATAAGAAAGGCGTATCGCTTTTTGAGAAGTTACATATATCTTATTGATAATATTAGTAAAGTCGTATTATATCATCACTACTTGACAATGGCCATAATTCATGCAAGCTGATGATATTCCATCATGACAACAAGATTTAAATCGACAATTTCAAACAAATTATTAAAATACTTTATCATTAATCTAATGGTAATAGGATTAAATTTGATTTTAAATAGGATAAATTAATCCCAATCTAAAAAATAAATGATCTAATTAAAACTTTTAAAAACAAAAAGGAATCAAATTAACCTAATAAATAAATTAAGGAATTAAATTAAATTTAAAAAAATAAGAGAATTAAATTAAACCTAAAAAATATATTAGAGAATCAAAACAGTAATTAAATAAAAAATTTACTAATAAACTTAATTATACAGTTAGACCATTCAAATAGTAATTACTTGTTGAGTTAATCATATTTGTCCTTGAAGTTGTGTGACTTCACTCTATATTCAGTTAGTATCTAGCTTTAAAGAAATTAAGAAGAAAAAAATGTCCCTCAAACAATTATACGAACATGAAAACGAAAATGAATTTCTTTGAAAAGTTCAAGTTTCAAAAATGATTTTTTTATTGAAGGATATCACACTCGAAATAAGTGAACATGTGAGTAATAATTTATTGAGATTTTGATCGCAATAGTTGTTATGATAAAATCATATTTAATTTTTCCTTTACCAAAGGCAAACTCTCACAAATGTAGAAACTCACATTTGATCTTTTTAATGATTTAATTTTCTATTTATAGAAAAACATGATATATTAAAAAACATGATAGAAAATAAATATTAGCAAACAAATCTTAATAGAAAATTTTATATTGAATTAATATTTTGATAGAATTAATATTGAATGTAAATGTGATTTGACATTTGACAATACAAAATTGTTGTCATTTACAAAAAGACAAAATTCCCAAATGTTACAACTTACAACGGTTTTTTTTTTATGCCAATAATGCACTGAGATTTAAACTTATGGCTTTATGTATTCAATAATACAGTATATATTTAAAAAAAAAATCAAAAATTTAAATTTCCAATATTAAATCAAATTTAACGTGTTTATAAACAGTGAAGTACATTTAAATCAATTAATATACTCTTACAATTTGGATTTGGGGTAGAAGTAAGAAATTTAAACATGTTTTTGTCAACTTTTCAGTATCAACGACAATAAGCGGCCAATGAATAAAGTTCTGTTCAAAATTGTTTTTCATCTTATATACGTATAAACATTGGTTTTTTTTCCACCTATGTAAAAATATTCAATCTACACTACTTTTGATTTTATTTTCTTATTTACACTAATTTTGTATTGCCATGAGAAGTTGGAAAGTGGAAATCTGATTTCTCAACAACTTTTTATTTTTTTTTAAGTTTATATTATAAAAAAATTAAAAATTATTTTTTGACTGTGAAAAGTTGGGAATTCACAATTCAATTTTTGTATAGTTTTATTTTTTAAAAAATCATATTTTTAAAAAGAATATTGGTATTTTTTGTGAAAAAATTAAAAATATATTTTATTGATTTAATAATTATTAATTATATTAAATTTAATAAATATTTATGTTAAAATATAAAAAAAGATTTTTTAAAAAAATAAAATTGCATGAAAGTTGGGTTGTGCATTCCCAACTTCCCACGGTCAAAAAATAATTTTTAATTTTTTATAATTTAAGTTAAAAAAAAAAAAGCAAAAAGTTGTTAAAAAAGTTGTTAAGAAGTCGGGTTTTCATTTTCCAACTTCTCACAATAATAAAAAACTAGTATAAATAAGAAAATAAAAAAAAAATAGTGTAGATTGATGGTGAAAAAAACTTATAAATATTTCTAATACAATCTACAACATATCTAATGAGGTCATGTCTGTCCATATCCAACTACTATCATATTACCTTTTGTCATATTCAGAATAATTTGTACTGACAACTGAAAATAAATGATAATTGTTATTTTAATAAATATTTATTAAAAAAATACAAATATTAAAAATATGACAAATCAATCATATTATTAATTATTTTTTATTAACATTAAGTATTGTGTCTACTTGACATTTGACTGAATACAAACAGATTATCACGTCTTGGATGAATGTGATGAATAAAATTGTAATTTGTCAGTTATGAAAAAAAGTATAAAAAAAAAAGTCAGCACCATTACTCTTTCTAACTGTTGAAGCCCCTAATCATGGCCATCTTGGAAGATAAAACTCGTTCAAATCCTTAAATTCAATCTCCTTTGCCGCTTTTGAATCCGTTTCACTTTCTAAGCAATCAATTGAACAAAGATCCAACAATTTTTTTTCCTTTCACAATCAATTGCATTGAAAAGTAGTAGTATAAGAACACAACACACAGGTAGTTTAGTAACTATCACATTGAATCAAATGTTAGCCGTAATCAATGGGAAGGCGCAGAACAAGGGATAAGACCCTTTCTGAAAAAATCGGAAATAAAAAGATCTACTAAGCCACTTCAGGTTTGTGAGAAAATTGGCCAGAGTTGTATATGTTCCTCCTATATTTTGAAGTGGTCAAGTTGCTGAAGGAAGCGGACTGTGCGGTGAGGACGGAGTGGGAGCAGCTATCGAAGGTGAAGGTGTTGCTGTTGATCCTCACGATGTTGCGCTGGTGGTGGGAGAAGTAGTCGAGTTTCTCCGGCAGCGGTTCATGGTGGTCGACGGCAGTGGACGCAAGAACGAAGATAGAAGCAGAGTGAGAAGAGAGGAGAGAGAGGCTGCTGTAATTTTTTTTAAAAGAAAATTCTAAAATATTAAAAATAATCCATATATTTTAATGACAAATTGGTGTTTCGTATCCCATTTAATCATCTTTTCTTTTAACATTTTAGTCTTTCCTTTACACACGTTAACATCACGAACAAAACTAATAGCAAGATGAACATGTTGCTATTTTTACATGTTCAGAAATAAAATAAAATAAAAAATTATCTTTGAGGAACTTATATATCAGTAAAATACACGAAATTAAATATTGATAAGCTTTAATTTATACAAGATGTAGTGTAAACTTTGTGATAGTACAAACCGAAATTATCAACGAAGCTGTTCATGGCATGGGACGCATGGTGGAATCAGATCCTTTGATTATGCATTAATCAAGAGATAAAGATGAAAACTCCATGTGGGTCCCAACTCGCAAGAAGGTCCCCCTTCACTACGTTCTTTGTTTCTCCTCTGCATCCTTGTCTTATTAATTTATTATTCGAAACCAAATGAGGAGGAGAAGCTAATTGTATGATCTACAATAATATAATAATAATGATAATAGGCCAATCCTTCCCAACTGGGTCAATCAAGACTCTTAAATGACCATAAAGAAGCAAGCCCAAGTCACAGTCTCCACAGCCTAATTTGCCGGATATAGTGAGTGAGTACACATGTGTGCCCATACATAATCATAATGTCTGCTCCTAAATTTTTGTTTATTTTTATATAATTATTATTATTTTAACAGTACTCGTTCTTTGTTGGTTTCTCATTTATTTGTACTCCGACTATACTGCTTATAGTGCAGTGCAGTGCAGTTCTTAAAGGTTGTTGTATGTTAGTCTCGGTTTTTGAGAGTTGAGAGACACGAAGAAGAATGGAGGTGAACAACCACATCGTGGAGAGGAGCAAGAGGGTAAAAGGGAGAGTGGTTTTGATGAAGAAGGGTGTGTTGGACTTCCATGACATCAAAGCCAACGTTCTTGATCGAGTTCACGAGTTATTGGGCAAGGGTGTCTCTCTTCAGCTCATTAGTGCCACTACTCCAGATCCAGGTCCTCTCGATTTCCTCCTCATCTTTCTATTAAACTATTATAAGGCAATGCTTGTACACAAAAAAAATATTAATTTGTGAATCACGAGAAGTAGAAGACTACACAGTAAGCAAAGGGTCTAAAATTTGTTATATCCTAACAGTCAACTTCAAAATAGAGAACAACATCCTAGGAAGTTTCCGAGATTAATTTGTTTCTGGTATTTATGTATTAATTTAACAGATAGATCCAATAACAAATTTGTTTTTTTGGGTGGTGTTATAGCACAAGGATTGAGAGGGAAGCATGGAAAGGTGGCACACTTGGAGAGATGGGTTTCGACGATCACCTCTCTGACATCAGCAACAGACAGAGAGTTCTCTGTTACATTTGAGTGGGATGAGAGCATGGGTGTTCCTGGGGCATTCATAATCCGAAACAATCACCATAGCCAATTCTACCTCAAGACAGTGACCATCGAAGACATTCCTGGGCATGGTCCTGTTCATTTTGTCTGCAATTCGTGGGTCTACCCTGCTCATCGTTACGCCCATGATCGTGTCTTCTTTGCCAACAAGGTAACTTGGTCTAAAAGGCTACTTGCTCTCTTAATGCCCCTTTTAGTTCCAACACTGCTTCCTTCTTTTGGTCAATTAAACATTCACAAAAACAAAAATGCTTCTCTTAAATTATAGGCACACAACTCACTATGGAACTTTGGTCGCAAAAGCAAATTTGACTATACTCATATGTGTGTATAGTTTATCGGTTTTAATTTATTTATATTAAAATTAATATTGGTTTTAATCTATTTATATTAAAATTAATTTCATCTTACGGATTGTCGATCGATGTGTGTTCATAGCGTACACCCAAAAACTTGCTTTCAATATTTATGTGCTTTTCCCTACGACGTACACAGAAACTTACTTTTGACATGTTACACGTGATTCACAAAAACTGGTGTGGTGGTTAGAAACTTTTTATATATATATAACGGGGTGGTTAGGACTTACGAGCAACAGTGCAGTACTATACTCTGAAAAGTATATATCCCCTAAATACTTACAAGGAAAGTACATCATTATTTTTAGTACTTCATAGTTTATACCATTTATGCTAGTTCGTCTAGCAATCATAGTTTTGTTATTTAATTTAGTACGTGTATAATTTGTATTAAGGTTGAGGAAAAATAATTTAATTTCTCGAGAAAGTGTTTTTTTCAACACCACTTTCATCGATTCTTATATTATAATAAATTTAAGTCTTATTTTTTTTTTTTTTTTATAAATAAAGATATCTTTTTGTAGTATTCTATCTGTGTCACAAATGGAACTTTGATCTGAAAAACTAATTTGAATTAACTCAAAACTCTATAGAAAACAACTATGCAAAAATGCTGATAAAAATATTAGAACTTTATGATTTTAGTTGAAATTATCGAGTACTTTTTTTCCGTCTAGATAAAAATACAGTTTAATTATCACTCTTAAATATAAAATATTCTTCACTTTTTCTGTGGCAAGTTAAAGCTGTTATATATTGTCGTCTCTTGCCTTGAATAATCAATTTCTTTCTATGTTTTAAATATTATTATCGTTACGATATAAAGTATATGAATAATTATAATTCTTTTTTTTACTGCAAATAATTATAATTGTTATTACTTTAATTCAACATCATCCTCACACCTTTAATCAAAATCAAATTTAATTAGAATATGTGATAGATAAACCAAATAATAAATTCGAAGAAGTAAAAAAAAAGTGGAAAGGGAAGGGGAAGAAAAATGAGAAATAAGATAAAAGGAAAAAAAAAGGAAAAAGAAAGAGGGGGAGATGAAAAGAAAAGAAAAACTAAAAAAGAATCATATGGAACATAGTGATAAGAATGGATTTAACCATCCACCAAGTTTAGTTTTTCTCTATTCACATACCATCCGACAATCTATATCTCACTCTATTAAATATTTTTTAACTATCTTTTTTAGGTAAATTTCGATTTATCTCTACCTCTCTTATGTCGAACTCTTGGTAAAAAACTTTTACTCTTAGGAGAGAGTATTCAGGAGTCGTCTTATTATGTGACCAAATCATCTCAATTTATATTTTTCTCATATTTTCATTTCTTATTTTATTCATCTTCATATAACTACACATTCACCTTTGTATCATCATTTCTGCTATCCATATTTTATGCTCATATTACCTATATATTGGTTAACATTCAGATCCATATAACATTGCATATATTAATATAAAATATCTTACTTTATTATTTATATAAAATTAAATAATCACTATTAATTTCTCACACAATAGATGTACATGTCTTAAAATATGAATTTAAACTTAATTCAACGTAAAAATCTAACTCATAAGTCAAGAGTTACACTCATTTAAGTATTCTATTTTCATTTGATGTGAAATTTGTTTTTTTTGTCATATACATGCCCTGAAAAGTCCAATATTTTTTGAGCTTGTTAAGGTGGGTGATGCTTTTAGAAAGTAAATCATTTATATAATTTACAAACATTTCAAACTTAAATTTTTTACTTAAAAATCAAATTCATTGTTAAACATTTCAAATGCTCCAATGTCGAATTTAAAAATACCCTTATTATTTATATTTTTTTTAAAAATAAAAACAAAAAACAAATTTTACTATTTTTAAAAAAAAAATTTCACGACTTCAAAGTCATAAAAAAATTTACAACTTTGAAGTTGTAAACTTTTTTACGACTTTGAATAATTAGTTAAAAAAAATTTAGCTAAACTTGTAAAAATATTACGACTTTAGTTAAAAAACAAAAAAAAAATTGGTTATAACTTTAAAATCATATTTAAAATATAATTATACTGAAGTCAAAATTAAAAAATATACCAACGACTTCTAAATAAAAAATAGTAACATCTGTTACTGCTTATTCTAAAAAAACGATAATAAAAAAAAAAAAAATATCCCTTTCCCGTGAGAGAGCCGTAGTAAGAAGAAAACAGGGAAACACTAACAGTAACAGGTTGTTCGCTGCCTTGAATTGAACGTGACAGTTATTGCCGGTGGTGGGAGCGATACCATGTTCAAAGCACCCTCTACACCTTAACATGATTCTTTCATGCTAAACATACTCTTTATGATCTTTGTATACGTTTCAACTCTAAATCATGCATGTTACCTTAATAAACGTACTTGAAAGTTGAAATAACCTGGCTTCGTGATTCAGGCTTATCTTCCGTATCAAACACCTGAGCCACTGCGCAAGTTCAGGGAACAAGAACTAATAGCTCTCCGTGGAAAAGGGTTCGGAAAGCTTAATGAATGGGACAGAGTCTATGATTATGCATACTACAATGATTTGGGACTTCCAGATGATGGTCCTGACTATGCACGCCCTGTTCTTGGAGGATCACAATGTCCATATCCACGTAGAGGAAGAACTGGTCGTCCACATTGCAAAACAGGTTACCAACAAAGTCACATTGCATTGGACTAATAAGGATAAATTTATTAACTTTTAAAATAATTACCATAATTAACTTAAATGTTGAGAAATCTTTAAATAATCTCGGATCACTACTAGTCAATAGTCTCGATCCACATTTAAGTTTTTTAGTTTACAAAAAATAATCATTAATTACATGTTATGTGGAGTTTAGTTGAGACTATGATGATCGCATACTACCTTATCATTTTTCTTTAAAAGTCATTCTAATAATAATTTTCTATTTGGTTGATAATTGTAATTTTTTTTGGTACTGTATGAAAATTAAACTCCTAACTTACTTGTAGGTGCCTTAGCGGCATTCACTTGCAAAATTTTCATTGACAAATGAGTATTCTGATTGTGTCATCGTTACAGATCCCAAAACTGAGTCAAGATTGCATCTTCTAAATCTGAACGTTTATGTGCCGAGGGATGAACAGTTTGGCCACGTCAAGTTTTCAGATTTTCTTGCATACTCACTGAAATCCGTTGCTCAGGTTTTGCTTCCAGAGATTAAATCTCTGTGTGACAAAACTATTAATGAGTTTGACACCTTTGAAGATGTACTTGCTATTTATGAGGGAAGTATTAAGCTTCCAAGTGGACCTTTAGCGAGTAAGCTGAGAGAACTTGTTCCCTATGAGCTGCTGAGAGAACTTATTAGGAATGATGGTGAGAGATTCCTCAAATTCCCAGTGCCTGATGTGATCAAAGGTATAATAATGCTTTCCCTTTACTTCTCCCGGCTTGGATGGGCTCACTAGTATGATTTTAGCTACACTAATATCTGTATTATTGCAGTGAGTAAGACTGCATGGAGGACAGATGAGGAATTTGCAAGGGAAATGCTTGCAGGGGTTAACCCTGTTCTTATCTGCCGTCTTCAGGTACTGTTACTGTATAAAACAATTGCAATTTATAGTTACACAAAACTTGTATGCAGTTTGTTATGTACTGTTTTCCGAACAGATTTATGTTCCACCTTTGTAACTCGTATAATAAAGATTTGGATAAAGATCAATATAAATTACTAAGTGAAACTTAAATTCTGATAAGAAAACAACACAAAAGCACTTAAGAACTGTATCTAAGTTTTGTGCCTTATAATTGTATTAGTGATTCATAACATATTTGTTTTAGCAAGAGAGCTGAATTTAAATGCCACATGCAGGAATTTCCCCCGGCCAGCAAGCTAGACTCCAGAGTCTATGGAGACCAAACTAGTTCCATCAAAGCAACGCACATAGAAAATAGTTTGGATGGGCTCACAATAGATGAGGTACTAATCAGGATACACTTTGTGAAACCAAACCTATGCTATATTTAATCTATATGTCAACAAACAACCAAGCATCTTTATGTTGCAGGCAATTCAAAATATGAGGCTATTTATATTAGATCATCACGACGCATTGATGCCATATATAAGTCGAATAAACTCTACCAACACAAAGACTTATGCCTCTAGAACACTCCTGTTTCTACAAGATGACGGTACACTGAAGCCACTGGCTATAGAATTAAGCCTACCCCATCCACAAGGGGAACAACATGGAGCTGTGAGCAAAGTCTTCACTCCAGCACAAGAAGGAGTATCGGCTTCAGTGTGGCAGCTGGCTAAGGCTTATGCAGCCGTCAATGATTCAGGATATCATCAATTGGTTAGCCACTGGTATGACATTCAATGTTACAAAATTAATTCTATTTCTGATCTTAAATAAATAATAAGGAGAGCTATGTTTCATGTGCAGGTTATACACTCACGCAGTAATTGAACCGTTCATTATAACCACAAACAGGCAGTTAAGTATTCTTCACCCAATACACAAGCTCTTGAAACCACACTTCAGGGACACAATGCATATAAATGCCTTAGCTCGGCACACACTCATCAATGCTGGAGGGGTGCTAGAGAAAACAGTTTTCCCTGGCAAATTCGCTTTGGAAATGTCGTCCTTTATATACAAAAGTTGGGTATTCACTGAGCAGGCACTACCTGCTGATCTGCTAAAGAGGTCAGTTCAGTTAGAAAACGACTTGTATTTATTTTAGACTCTTAGTTCAATCTGTTAGAGAGAAATATGCGTAACATAATATTTTCTAACGCACACTCTTAAATACACTCTTTAGTATAGACTAAAATTTATTAAAATTACCAAATTATGTGGGTTACTAGGTTTCACTTCTCATTTAAAGAGTTTTCATTCATGATTGTGTACTAATTTTAACTAATGGTAAAAAGTGTGATAAGAAGAATGTGTTTGAAAATGTGTTGGTGTTTGTTGGTATTTTATCTCCATAACAACATAGTAACATACTAGAATTCTATTTCACTGAAATTCAGGGGAATGGCAGTTCCTGATTCAAGCTGTCGTCATGGACTAAGGCTTGTGATAGAGGATTATCCATTTGCGGTGGACGGGATAGAAATCTGGGATGCAATAGAAACCTGGGTGACTGAATATTGTAACTTCTATTACACATCCAATGACATGGTTGAGGATGACAGTGAACTTCAGAGTTGGTGGAAAGAAGTACGAATCGAGGGTCACGGTGACTTAAAAGACAGGCATTGGTGGCCAGAAATGAAGACCAAAGAGGAGCTGATTCAATCATGCACCATTATCATATGGCTCGCATCTGCTTTTCATGCAGCTGTGAATTTTGGACAGTACCCTTTTGCTGGATACCTCCCCAACCGTCCAACGGTGAGTCGTAGATTCATGCCGGAGCCAGGTACCCCGGAGTATGAGGAGCTTAAGTCAGACCCTGACTTGGCATTCCTGAAAACAATCACTGCACAGTTCCAAACTCTCCTTGGTGTGTCACTGATAGAAGTTCTGTCCAGGCACTCAACTGAAGAGGTTTACCTTGGACAATGTGAGAACCCTGAATGGACACTTGATGCTGAACCATTGGCAGCATTTGAGAGGTTTAGACAGAAGCTGTTGGAGATTGAGAGCAATATCATGGAAAGGAACAAGGACGAGAGATTGAAAAACAGAAACGGGCCAGTGAAGATGCCTTACACACTTCTCTTTCCCAACACCTCAGATTATTCTAGGGAGGGTGGACTCACTGGAAAGGGAATCCCCAACAGCATATCCATCTAATACAGTACAACACTCCTTCCTTTCTATCTTCCTATTCAATTCTATTTCAAGCCATGTTTAATAAGTTTGTCTATGGATTTGTCTTCGAATTCGTGCGGCAGTAATTTCAACTGAAAACTAAATATGCACTACCATGTATATGTTGCCTCTACTTTAATTGGTTCAAGCTCGCTGTGTAATACCTTCTGTACTCACGAGGGACATAACAACAAACAGAATAATAGAAAGAAAATCTCCACTTTGCAAGTTTCGTTAAATTAGCTTATTTTACATTTACAGCAGCAAATAACCAATTTTCTTCCTGCGAGATAGATATGGTTGCAATTAGCAAGAGTTTGTCTAAATTAGGAACGATTCGAGTTCGGTTTATTAAAAAAAAGGATGTTTAGTTATTTATTTATTTGTTATTGGAGCTTAGTTTATTTTTGTGTTACCACTGATCCATAAATTAGCTATGAGTTATTCTGCTTTAGTTAATGAACTTGAGTTTGATTCTTGAAAATACAAGTTCTTAAAATTTGGTGAATAAAGCTTTTTATTTATTAAAGGTGAAATAGAGGAAACCATCATTTTAGTTTTTTTTTCTTACATGTGAGTTTGTGAAACATGCATCATTTTAGTTTTTAAAAGTATATAACATTGTAAGTCTATGAAATTAAAATTTTAAATAAATTAATGAAATTTCAAATTATTTAATCTAAGTTCCTAAACTTAACACTTATTGTTATTTCAGTTCCTAATCATATATATTAATATTATCACTTAATTTATACACTTTTTTTAACTCAGAACTAATATGATGACAGATTGCACTTTCAGATATTTACTTGAAATTTTCTTAATCTTAAGGAATAATATGACAATATTATATATTTTTATGGATTAAAATGGTTGTTTATTCAAAAAAGATACATTGTTTAGATATGTAGAAATAGGATAAAAAAAGTATTAAAAAAATCTCTATATATTATAAATATTTTCATACTAATTAAAAATATTTTTTTATTCTATACTTTATCTTAATATAATTTTTATTTATTTATTTTTAATTTTTTATTGAAAGGTATTTATTTTCTTAAGAAATTAAGAGGAAGGATATTACTTTCCTCTCATTTCATACAACTTATGATAAAAGTATTTTCTGAAGAATCTCACGTAACTAACTTAACTCTTCCTATTTATCTTTTCAAGTAAATAAAAAAAAATCCATTTTTTCGCTCTATTTTTTTTCTTCTTTTTCCACTCTTTTTTTTTTTTTCAAAACAAATAAGATTGTTACTGTCTAATAATTGTGTTATATTCGAGCCCAAGTTGTACTTTTCGAACCTAGTACCGATAGTGTTCGGGTACGGGGTAATTTTTCATCTTTCACTAAAAGTATAAAACCTTAGATTGTTTTTTATATTTGACATTACTGTTTATTGTAGTTCTTGAATAGATGTGCTTCCAAACATACACTTGAATAACCAAATTGAAGATTAAAGTAACACATGCATTTGTTTTCAGGGTGGTATGTGATAATAGTGATATATTTTGATCGGGGACAAATCCAAAAATGCATTAAAGTGGGTTGAATTTGTTTAAGTTTAATTATTTAAATATTTAAATTCTAACAAAGAAATATTCAATAATCAATTAATTTTATAAATTATTTATTAGTTTTATAGGTAAAATTAAAATATTTTTTATTCAAATGGTAAAAGAAAAAAATAATCCATACTATTTTTTCAAATTTTGAAAGACTTTGTGATCTCATAAAGACACAATAGCAATCAAATAGAGAATAATTTTATCATAAAAAGAGCAACAAATTCATTAAATATAATAATAATTAGGATAAAATAAGTTTTTAGTCCCTTATATTTTTTGAATCTTATTTTTAGTCTCCAAACTATTATATCGTATAATTTAGTCCTGAAATTTATTAAAAAATGATTTTAGTCTGTGGGTTTACTTTTCAATTTTTGTACTTTTTAAACTTGAGATTGTGAGGAGAGATTAAAAACAAGCATTTTATAAAATTTTGAGAATAAATTGTTTAATATGAAAGTTTGGAAACTAGACACAAGATTTAATGAAAGTATGAAGACTAAAAACATATTTTATCCTAAAAATTAAAAATCATCAATTTTTATAAAAATTATATGTAAACATTATATAATGATTATCTTAGTATTTAGATATATAAATAGATAAATGAGATTTATAATAATATAAAAAAGCATATAATTAACCCAAGTAATAACAATTGAGAGAAAGACATAGAAATATCATTCTTATCATATCTATTAATTAGAATACATATCTATTTGGGTTAGATTATAATTAATGAAAACAAATATTATTAAAAAATTAATATATAATCATTAATAACATATATTATTAGATTTGTGAGTAAGTATTTTTTTTTTACTATAATTATTATATATTTATTAAAGTTTTTAAGGAAGGGTTACTAAAAGAAAATAAAATGGTTTTGAGAAGAGGGGGGGTTGATTTAGATGTCTGATTTTTTTTAAAAAATTAAACTGTGAACGCTAGGATTCTTGTAGCTGAGACAGATTTTTGTTTTTGTAATTGTTTTTTGAAGGGATATTTAGTTATTGAGAATCCTTTGGAAGTGTTATACGGAGTATGAATCTAGGTAGGTAGATGAATAAGAGGTGTGAGTTGTAAGAGTTGGGTAAGGGATTGAATAAAAATGAGAGATTGTAATTGGTCCAAGGCATATCACCTTATCCATATCCACATCCAAAATCTCCTACTTCACTCTCTTTCTTTCCTTTTGTTGTTTCTTATTGATTGAACTCTGACAAGCCCAACACTTGCACTTCTCAAGCAACCATGGCAATGGCAACCCAATCCTCTCTCTTAAGCCCACCCCTCTCCGGTCTCAAACCCAGCGACCGGGCCTCCGTGCCATGGAAGCAATCCTCCAGCCTCTCCTTCTCCAGCCCGAAGCCGCTCAAGTTCTCCCGAACAATCAGAGCAGCAGCCGCCGACGAGACCACAGAGGCACCGGCAAAAGAAGAGGCAGCACCGGTCGGGTTCACCCCACCAGAACTTGACCCAAGCACCCCTTCCCCGATCTTCGGAGGCAGCACCGGCGGGCTCCTGCGCAAGGCCCAGGTGGAGGAGTTTTATGTCATTACGTGGGAATCCCCCAAAGAACAGATCTTTGAAATGCCCACTGGCGGCGCCGCTATCATGAGGGAGGGTCCTAATCTTCTCAAGCTGGCCAGGAAGGAGCAGTGCTTGGCTCTTGGGACTAGGCTCAGGTCCAAGTACAAGATCAAGTACCAGTTCTACAGGGTCTTCCCTAATGGGGAGGTTCAGTATTTGCACCCTAAGGATGGTGTCTACCCTGAGAAGGTCAACGCGGGACGCCAAGGGGTGGGTCAAAACTTCAGGTCTATTGGTAAGAATCTTAGTCCTATTGAGGTCAAGTTCACTGGCAAGCAGCCCTATGATTTGTAAGCACACAACTCTATCATCATCATCCCCCGTGCTTCTTTTACATGCTATATATATTCTCATGTGATGATATGATGTACCTATTGTCAAATTTATTATGCCTCAAATATTGCTATGACTCTGTACCTTAATTTTACAGTTCTTTTTCGCTCCTTTGCTCATTATTATTATTATTTGTGTCAACTGCATGGTTTGGATTAATATTGATTTGCTTCAGCTTCATCCAACTTATGCTATAGTAGTGAATAGTGATAGTCATCCTCAAACCCAACGATGATAGGTTGCGTAAATAGTGAAATCTGAAATTTCGCGGATTGAACTTTGCTGAACAGCTGAAGTGAGAATTTTGTGATCTTCAGTGAATTGAATATTAATATTTTATATCAAAAAGGCGCGTTAATGTAAGATATAATCGTCAGGGAGACTGTTCACGTTCTACAGGCCGTTTAGTCATTACTGCATGTTTTTTAACATAAGATTCTGAGAAGGGACTGATCATTTTTTTTAATGAAGTTCAAAAACTAAATTGTATGATGGTATTGTATGAAAGTTTGAAAGACTAAAAACATGATTCAGTCATATATATATTGAATTTGAATCTAATAACAAATTCTGGACACATTCAAATTAACCTCTGGGCTGAATTAGTGGGACGGGCGAATCATGGTCAACCCTAGAAGAAAAAAGGGTTTGATAAAACAACGGACCAGGCAAGCCATAGTTCAAAATTGCAGCAACTTAACCAGCTTCCAAACCAAATCTCCAGACCTGAATCCGCTGAGAGTTTGAGATTGAGGAAATTATAATATATATGTACTATTAGTGTAAACATTGTTAATCAATTATAAATTATTTTTATATAATATTTTAAGTAGTTAATATAAAAATTAAGAAATATATTATATACAATAATTTATGATTTGAATGAAACTTTTGTTTATACTATTAGTAGATATATTATTTATTCTAACTTAAAAATACTAAAGTTAAAAGAAAAAATAAATAATTTATGTAAATGTAAAAGATTTTTAAATTGTTATTCAATCACAATGATGTATGGTATTTTTTTAATTTTACAACATTTATCTAAAAAGACATCTATTATAAATTTTTTATTGCAGTGTAAAAAAATTAAATTAATAATGTATTAATATTAAACTCAACACCGAATACATAGATCAATTAATATGAAATTATTTCAATTTAGCGGATGATCTCAAATTCAAATCAAAGTTCTATCGGCTTGAGCATATTTGCTTCCAATGAAGGAAACATGAGGTTTATACCCCCAAAAAAAAAAAAAAGTTAAGCTCTAAGATTAACTAATTTATTAAATTAAATAAGAGAGTTGCTATTTGCGCCCAATCAATTCTGTACCGAAAGTTAAGACTTACACAAACATCAATATTTGAACCGAAAAATCGATCCATTTTTGCTGCCAATTCTTCAAAAAAAAAATAAAAATCAATTAGGTTATGAGAAGTATTTCCTAGTTGCACATTGCACGTATCTGAAAGCTTAACAGTGATGGAACATATTTACAATTACAAGGCTAGTATGAAAGGTTTGAATTTTGGTCTTCTCTTAAGTGAGAAATGCTTGAAATCTTTTGTACCTTTAATGTGTTGCCTTACCTTCAGGTCTGGATACGAAGAGGTATATATATATATATATATATATATATATATATATATATATATATATACACACACACGATTGACATATATACACACACACACGATTGACAACGCATCTTTGAATGGCCTGCAATACTTTACTTTACAAAAATGGAAGTGCAAAATACAGAATATTTTTTAGAGAGAAAAAAAGTATAAAAGAAAAGTGTGTTAGTAATAAATAGGAGTGTAAATAGCAACTTGCTTAATAAAATGCATCCTAGACTTCTGGTCGAGTTAGATAACTCGAAGGTTGTCCTAGCCTATCTTAACCCAAAACTGGTCCAATCATATGGTATTGTTTTTTCTGAATGCATAAGGCATTATTATGACCCAATATTTTAAAGGATACTGTCATAATTAAAAAAAATGTGAAAAAGGAGCATAATTGGTTCTCCTCTTACTAGTGTAGTATCCCTGCGTTATATAAATCGATTTGAATATGAAAAAGTATAGTTCAAATATGTATAAAATATATTATAAAATGAGGTTTATGGATTTGTAGTTTATTATATTATATTTTTTTTGCTAATAATAATAATAATTGGCAAAAAAAAAATAGTGATGTTATGGTTAAATATATAGAATATTAATTGTTTGAAATAATTTATTAAACATTTCATTGTAAAGAATATTTCTAATGTAACTTGTATATTTCTTATTTTGCACAATGATAAAAATAGTAATGTAATTCTTGATAAAATTATTTATAATTAATTTGTAAATGATAAAATAGAGGTAATATCGTTATTTTTTGTTAAAATGTTTTAAGCTTTAATATCATTTGGATAGTTATTTAATTATGTCAAGAAATTATTATTGATTTTAAAAAAATTATCATTTATAACTGACTGACCAT
>PYAF01005867.1:729050-756887 GCA_007407185.1 Glycine tomentella
TTAAGATTATTCTCTATTTAATCATTTTTGTGTTTGTAAGATCAAAAAATCTTTTAAAACTAAAAAAAAAAAACTTTAGTTTTATGTATAAAACTAATAAATAAAATTAGTATGAAATATTTATTTGTTAGAAGTTAAATATTTAAGTAATTAATTAAGGTAATGTTTGATTGATTTACATTTAGTTGTATTTGAGATGAAATTTTTAAAAATTGGTGTGAGTCATACCTCTATACTATACTTTAATTCAAATATTTCTTCTTTTTTAATCTCAATTTATTTTCATACTTCTTTTATTCCTTCAAACCAAACCCACCCTAAAGTAAAAAAATAAAATAAAAAAACCAGCCAACTTCCATGATTTTCTGGATCCATCCTGTAAAAATATATTGAATAAATACTTAAAAGATATTTAGTTACCCCAAAAAATACATTAACAGCGACAGACACTAAGCATGATGGTTGGGTGATGACGAAAGTGTGGCTCCAATTATGTACCAAAGAACGTGATGGGCAATAATATAACAAAATATGACAACCACAATACTATATTTTTCTTTTGGTATTTGATAATTGGGTTTGATTAGCACCGAAAAAAACATAAAATAGTTGGGTTTGATAACGCAAGGATAGGATGTATTTTGTCTGAAACAGTAAATACAACTAATTAATTAAGCATCGTTCTTTCTTATGTAAATGTGCCTGTCAGTGATGACCACCAAACCACTCTAAGAAGACAGAGATCGCTAAGAAAAATCTTATTAATTGATTTAATTATTGGTTGGTTCATTGTAAACTTGGCCGTGCCGGAAGTGTACAGATGATAAAAAAAATTAAAAATATATTTTGTGATTGTTTTATTCATATAACGGGGCTACGCGTCTAAAAAGGAAAAACGTAATAAATTTATAAAATATGGGTTTGAATCTTTTGGAGCAAGAGAATGTTGCAGTCAGAAAGAGAAACACATGATTTTCGTGCGTGTTACAAATTTTACGCGTAGTTTTTCACTCAGTTTCTGACTGCTGCAAAGAGTCTTTTTCTAATAAATTATTCAGGGGACATTTTCTCTAATTATGAGAAGAATGGAAGGGGGCAACATCAAGCACCTAACAAGTAAACGATCGCAAGATTACAAGTAAACGTATGAATAGTAATCTGATAGATCATATGATCTTAATCTTGATATCTAAGTGCTCTATGTAATTCCTCAATTTCTCTTATTCCAAATTCTTAATCAGTGTTTCGTAGGGGAAATCATGAGATAATTAAAGAACTAAGATGCTTATTGCTTTATGGTACGTTTAGATTACACTCAATTCCTAAAATTAGTTTTAGAACAAAAAAAAAAAAAAACATTATTATTGCAACATCTTCTTTTTTGACAGTCTTGGTTCGTGTAAATATTGCAACATCTTAATAAGAACATATTTTGGAGACTTGGAAAAGGAGAGGCAAGAAAATAAGTAGGGTAAAAGTAGAATACAAGACATTGGGTACACAAAAACCACGTCAATCAACATTATGTAACCTTTTTTGATGATTTAAACATTATGTAAAGTATCATCTTATTTGGTAAAGATATGATATTAATAGCAAGCCTTTACTTATGGTAAGTATGGTCGATGAAAGAAAATAAAAGGGAAATGAAAATAGAAACAAGAAAAGGGCAAAAATGAAAAATGAGATAATTTTATTTAGTAGAAAAAAAGAAGAAAGTTCAAACCTTTTTCTTTTTGTTTGATTGTATAAAAAGTAACTTTTATATAAAATGACATAAATATCTTTAATTAAAAAAAATGTTGCTTTGATATTTTTAATACGCAAAATAAAATTATTTTCCCCTTGTTCCCCCCTTCCAATTTGGATGGAAAGGTAAAATTGTGAGCCCCGTATATATATGTTTTAATTCTTCCTGTACTTTTATAAAATTTCCAAATGGTAAAAATATTATAGTTTTTAGACTTTTCCATCCCTCCTTTTCTATCTTTTTAAACCGAATCTTAATAACTCAACCTTTTCTTTTTATTTGATTTAATCGTTAAGGAATATTTGGTTCTAGTTTACTCCATGTCCCAATTTGTAGTAGCCTGGCTAAAACTGGCTATTTTGCTTCAGGCCAACACGATATGCATGCAGGCTCTTCATTTCTTTTCACCTTAAGGCACTACTACACATAATCCATGTTCGGGCCCATTTTCAATTGCCAACTTCTGGCTTCTGGTATTGCAAAATGTTAAACTGGAATAAGCCCATTATTGGAGGTAAATATTTGGGCTAGCTTGTATAAATTAAATTAGGAAAGGTAGATCTAGCTTTATGGACCAATAAATAAAGAAAGAAAGGGTATCTAAAATATGCCGAGATAGGATATAAAAATATCATTTTTTTTATAATGTAAAATATCAGCTGTTTGGTTGGTAAACATGTAAAAAATAGAATATAAACTTTGTCGGTGGAACAAAAAACTAACTAGAAAATATTATGAAAAGGAATAACTTTATGCCAACGTCACACTTTGGCAATCATATATGCTTGAGGCTGCCTGATACTTGGGAAACAGAACAAGCAACCTGGTTTTAATGCTGAACTTGCCCCCCTTTATGTTAATTAAATCATAATTTTGGAGTTCACTTGAGCATTTCCTTTTACAAAGAAAGTACTTGTACATGTTTTCTTTTTTCGTTTTGAAATTACAGGTTAAATAATAAAAGTTACAAGCATAAAAAAGTAATGAACTGACCTAGTAATAAAAGAGTAAAGTATTAAATTTGTGTTAATCTTGTATCTTTTCTTATTCAATTTGTAATTTTTATTTCTCAATCCCTAACTTCTAATATTTAGTCTATAACTTGAGAAAAAATTAATATTATATAACTTTGCTTTTCAGGGGAGTAATTCGATTTGTAATTTTTATTTTTCAATCCCTAAATTAATACGGCATATCTTTGCTTTTTAGGGAGTAATGCATATTTATTGTATTACATATAATTATATCAATGAAATATGGTACGATGATTGATTCGATCGAGATAATGAGTAAGTGGGTTAGTGATCATCCGAGATATATTAAAATTTCAAAATTATATATGTATCTATTATAAATATATAACTAACATTATTTAAATAAGAAAAGTCCATTCATACTTCAAAATCCAAATTAAAAAAATTACATTTTTTTCATTTTTTTTATAAAACTGGCTGGGTCGAATGGGTTCAATTGAGATCTAGTGACTAACCCTACCAAATTTAATAGGATCAAATCAGATCAATTGCATAACTAATCCGAAATCGAAACCAATCCAATTAGATCATGAGGTCCTGGTCCAACTGATTGACTTAGACCGGTTTGATAACACTGGATATAAATATGCACTTAAAAGTTTTGATAAGGTGTTAGACAAGTCATACCATATTAGACAAGTCATTGATATGATATAGTCTGTATTGAAATAATACTGATTTACACTACCAGAAAAGGAAAAAAATGTATAAAAAATAAAAAATTGTAAAGAAATTATGTGAGAAAATATCATTACCGTTATAAAATCATATTAAACAAACCCGAATAGAACACTTCACAGGAGGAGAAAGGTGAAAAAGTGGTAGTAACTCAACCGTGATTTTTTTAAGTAGTTGACTAAGTGATTCCGATTCAGAATATTGATAGATTCATAAAGAAGGACAAAATAGGACCCGCTTGTAGCCCATTCATATATCATGTAAGCCTTTTCAGGTGAACTACACACCAAAAGAAAAAAGAAAAAACAAAGGGAAATGCATAAAAGATGAAATAAAATAAAGTCTTGAAAGCCTTTTCACTTGCGTTGCGTGTCTCTTTTTTGCGTTACTATTTGATTTTACTTCTCCAAGCTTGATTGGTTATGCATGCTTTCCATGGCCATATATGAACCTTGCACTTTCCTCTGTGTATACATGAGTTTCATTGTCCAGCCTGTCAATAGTGTCAAGTGTGTGTGTCAAGAACAGAATATCATAGGCGAATAAGAGGATAGAATAGAACTAAGTTCCACTTACGAGTTACGAACAGTTTTGCTCAAAGTTGAGGCTGATGTGAATGTTTTCCCATCAAGATATCTATTTTCCCCCTTAATCCTATGTCTCATTCTGAGGTCTAGCTCTTCGGCACTCAGGTCTAATGGAGAATCTGAAGCCTGTTATATATGCAAAGTTTGTCTTAAGAAACGTTTCTTTTAATATATATTTTAAAATACATAACACAGTACTAAACAAGAACTTGAAATTAATCATCAGCAATATTTACCATGACCCATCCCCAAATATCAGCATAGGATGGGATGTGAGCTGAATAAGGCACAACATCTGCAAACAAAAGAAAAGGTGAATTTGATGTAATTGATGGAAAAACATAATAGAAAAAAGTAATCTTTTCTTTTCCCTCGGAAGACCACTTACACTTGAAAACTTGTCTCAAGGTGTTGTAGATACATGAGAACACTTCTGTGTGGCTAAATATTCCAGCTGGTCCTGCCTGAACAAGTATAAGAATTTAACAGACCTGTTATTTAGTTATATTTCATTATTTTTATAAGTATTGATTAATAGTATTAGTGACTCGTATATACCTGTGTCACAAATATTCCACCTTGCTTCAGTCTAGGTTTGACAATCAACTCATAGAAGGACTTGGTGTAAAGTTTATAACAAGGACCTCCATCAATTGGGTCTGCCAAGTCGCCAATTATCACATCATAGCTCTCATCTCTGGTTTCTAGTTCAGCCCTGTAACATAGACACAAAATAATTACAACTTTACAATTTAGTGGCAAATATAATTAAAGAATGACACAATAATCACGATACACTATTTGATTATCAAACCTGGCATCGTTGATCACGACCTCAAGTCTCTGATCATGGAATGCTTCCTTGTTCACAACTAAGTACGATTTGCAGAAATTCACCACCTCCTGCTCGAGCAAGCACATGGATTTTTATTTTTTAAGTTTTTAACTCGTCAATTAGCTCCATGGTATATAAATAGACAATGAAGAGTTAACTTTATACAAAGGAGATTTTACCTCATCTATGTCACACATTACAACTTTGTCTATAGTCTTATGCCTGAGCAATTCTCTTGCAGTAGAGCCTTCTCCTCCTCCCATAATAAAAACATTCTTTGGGCTAAAACATGGCATACAAAAGATAATGAAAAAATAATAATTAAAAATGTTATCTACATCTCAACATATTTTTTTATTGTTAAGAGTGCAAATGAGGTACCTAGGATTGTGAAGCAGAGCCGGATGAACAAGACATTCATGGTAGATAAACTCATCTGTCTCTGCACTCTGAAGCTTTCCATCAATTACCAAAGCCTGCAAAAGAGCACAACAAATTTGAGCACCTAATAAGAGGCTAGTTTAACTTTGGTTCATGATTAGTTAAGGTAACTTTTATGTTGTATGAATATGTGAACCTTTCCAAAGGGCTTTGTATCCAACAATGCAATGTCCTGGTATTGGCTAGCTCCTGTATGCAATATACTGAACCCCACCAAAGATAGAAGAATAAGTAATTCTTGCATGTAAGTAACACATGAATGACACGTAAAACTTTTTTTCAAACTTTTTTCACTTTAACAAATGAAGAGAGAAAGAAAAAAAATGCTACTATATTATTCTTTTTCTATAAAAAAAAAAAAAAAACTCTGATGTGTAAAATATGTGCTATACTTGTATCTTATATCAAACAGATAATAGTGCTACACTTGTCAATGAAAAAGCTAACTGACTTTCATTTATTTGTTGTCTGCCCTTTTCAGGGCCACGAGCAAAAAGAACTAATGACTTTTAGGATCCCTTTACTTTTTCCTAGCATGAGAAGCTGGAATCATCAAAATGTCCGTGATATACACAGCCAAGAAAACTATAGGCATTTGTAGCAGACAACTTGTACTGTATTTTTGTCTCACTCAAATCAAACCCGAATAAAAAAGTTCTTGCTTCTTTTACCTTCCTGTTTTGTGGCTTTTATTCTTTCCATGAATCTTCTTAAATCATCATTAACAAAAAGAAATAATAACTAATAGTTAAAATGAAACATGAAAAGGCCAAAAGAGCAGTCAAAGGAAGACTAATTAATCCTATTCGTATGAGAAAAATGGAGAGTTCAAAATGAAAAATACAACCAGCTGGGACAAGTTTCGTTTTTGTTGAACAGTTAAGCAAAATGCTAACTAATGTGGTATTAACAACCTAATTGGGTTGCCTAAGGACAAAAAAAAAAAAAAAGAGATATATGTACCTATTGAGAGCAAAGCACCATCTTAAGTCCTCTTCAATCTCTTCTTCATACCAACAACTCTTCCTGTAACCATTCAGAGAATGGCTTTGTCCATTGACTCCATTAATATTGCTATTGCTAATGCCATTTGGTAAAGCTATCTCACCCATGTTTAGCTTGCAACTCAGAACCTTGGAGATATTGAACGAGGTATTGGAAAGAGAGCTGAAGAGAAAGGATACCCAGAGAAGAGAAGTGTTGCGGATAGGATAGGAGAATGGGGGGAGAATATAAGGAGGTGAAGATGGTGGGAAATCAAAAGGGACAATGATTCGGGTTGGGAATGTAAAAACCAAGAAATCTAACAAAGTGGATGTGCTCAATACATGAAAAGCGCAATATCCTCATGGGGTTTCGTAAAGTAGAATACAAATAAGCTTCGGGGGATTTCTGTGGTTGATTTGATATCATAGTCTGGCCAATATCTTTCCTATCCTAGTTGTATACAGGAGCATGTGCATGCTAACATTAACAGTAATAACAGAAATTTTTTGTTCTTTTTCAATTAAGATATGCCAACTCAATTATAATAACACTAAAAAAAGTATCACAGTAAAAAAAACATTAATGTGAATAATGGTACATACCACCAATAAGTTATTGGTATACTTGACTTCATCTTTTTAAATAAGATATTAAATTCAAATTTTATAAATAAAATAAACATAATTGACAAGGAAAAATTACACTAAAAATAGTGAATCAGATTTTTCAACAAAAATTTGTTTGTCAGAATATTCGATACAAATAATATAATTAAAAAAAATAATGCCACATACCAAAAACACTTTCTAATGAACTCTATGGGCAGCTAAGGAATTCTCCAGAGTACTCACATAGACATGGCATGCATGATTATATTTAATGATGTTATTGCTACAAAGTTGTCACATAGGAGATTGTTGCGTATTGTAATATAATTATATTAGAAAAGGGTAAAAGGTGATGATTGTGGGAGTGACAATTACCGAAAATTCTGGTAGGTCTTTTTCCTTCTGAAATGTGTGCAAAAATCTTGGGTTTGTGAGAGGAAGAGAGAAAGAGAAGGGGGCGTGCAATGGAGACAATCATATTTATTCTCTTTGTTGTTTCAAAAAGCTATGGAAGAGAACTGCGCGTGCCTTACCATAAGTACCCATCATCACTGTCACCATCAAAGCAATCCCCCCAAACTAATAAATTTAATTTCAACCCCACCATTACAAACAAAAAAAATTTAATCTCATCTCTTGCAGGAGGGATTCTTATTTCTTAGTTATCCTGCAGTAACACACTAGTATTTGTTTTGCACCGTTAAACATTTTTTTCACTCTAACTATAATATTAAAAATATAATTTTAGATGACTAAGATAGTGTATATGAAAAATATAAGAGACTTCTCATACTCAAAAAAAATGAATACTCCAGTATTTCTCCCTCAGTCCCTCGTATGATCCACTTTATGGGTCCATGAGGTTTATTGGCTGTTTTTTCTGTTGATGTAAGGTTGGCATCAGCATGATGTCTCCACACATAGACATCAATGCGGACAAAGAGGGTGCGTAAGAGAAGATACTGTTGCTCATGCTGGCCAACCATGCATTCAAAGAAATCATCCTTGGTTGGGGGTTATGGGGGAGCTATGATGGACCATGTCCTCGTGTGTATAAGTTATTACGCTTCCAAAACTAAAAAAACATATATTAATGACCCCAGTGTATTATACTAATCTACTTCTCAAGATAGATTTGGACTGAATAATCTAATTAACTAGCTTTTACAAATTAATAATTTGAAACATGTGCTTAGGCAGATAGATAAAATAGATGAAGAAAGAAAACACATGAAAAATGAGAACTGAGACACAGATTAACACTAATTTATGAGTATTATGTTCTGCATCAAAGTGTTTTCTGTGATTCACCAAAAAAAAAAAAAAGTGTTTTCTGTGTGATATTATGACTTGTAAAATACTATATACATCACGTAGCAAAAAATTGGAAAGGACGATACGTGTCTACTGTCTACATGCAATTTTATTAATTAGGCCGACAATTTTCTTATTCTTCTTTTTTCTTATACATTAATTAATAGTCAAATAGTACTGTGTGAGTTTAATTCATTTGGTTGAATAAAATGTGTAAATTATTATTAAATTTTTAACATTATCTTGATTCTTACGGATAAATAAAAAAAAGATAGCACTGTTTCTGTGATATGATATTATGCATGAACCTGTTGATCGAAATGTATTTTCTTTTCTGATCTTAGCTGATAGGTACGAGGCTGGTGGTCTTATCTTGTTACCAAAAAGCGGGGAGGAAAAATAAACCAAGCATGCATAACTTTTTCATCAAATACTAATTACTTTTGGACCTTAGATAAGCTTGGTTTGGTCCTAATTAAACTACAGGAGATAATAAAGCAATTCATTAAGACTGAACGCTTTTGTTAAACTAAAGTAGATAACAATTGAAAATTGGAAAGTCCCTTTTTGAAAATTTGGTAGTAAATCAAAGAAGTCAAAATTAACGTCCAGATCAAAGTAATATATTATGTGTTTTCCGCAGTGTATAATTGACAAGTGGATTCAGACGTATCCTTATGTATATTATGCGAGAAGATAATCAGACTGCATGAAACAATAATTTGAAAATAGAGATCCACAGTTTATAGTTGAAACTGAGATCCCATAAGAAATTGTACTAAAATTTACACAGAACTTCACAAGCTAATGCACGTTGTTTTATGCCTAATTAACTTGCTTATACTTAGGATGTTATCCCCAAGTGATAACATTAATTGTTATTTGACAACACTATTTGCCAAACAAAAATTATTGACCGATCTTACGACGTGAAATGAAATTTGACGCATACAAATTTAACGTCTTTCGTAAATTATGCTAATTTTTTTAATACCACTAAATACTAATGTTCCAAAGATGATGATGATGAAGCTTGCACTCCAATACAGAAATTTCAACCTTCAAATTACCATTTTATTTTGGAATGCTGTTAACAAGTACTATAAAGATATTGAATAAGAAATTCAATTAATCGATGGTCTGGATAGTAGGGTCAATGAGGTTCAACCCCCTTACTTTAAATATCTCAACTGTGTATAAAGTTTGGAAATCAACATCATCAACAGTAACTTTATCAATTAAATACAATCCCTGCTACCAGCCAAAAGATAAAAACCTTAAGACAAAAAAGGGATCATATTATTCCAACCTATCTTATCAACATATTAAAAGTTGATGATGAGGCATGAGGGAAAGGGAAAGAAAGGACATATTTGTCCATTCAAGTTTTCTAGGGGCGCAGGAAGAAATAAAGGGGTGCAGGAAGTAACTGCCTTTACATAGTTGCCTTTCGTCCGGAAAAACAAAAAGAAATGGCTGCCGAATGCCAATTCATCTCATTCACTGGTAAATATGAGGCAAAACAAAAACAAAAAACCATTTCAGTCACCTCAAAAAATACAGTCGTATCAATAAATAAATATTATTAAGTTGTGGAATGTGAATTCAGCGGGTTTAGTTAGTTAAAATGAAAAAGAAAAAAAAATGCTTCGATGATAACTTAAACTATATAACCAGAACATTTCTAAAAAAAAAAAAAACACAACGATATAACCAGAACCAAAAAACAATTGTTCAACGAAAACAAAATAATGGTAGACTTCAAACACAGTATTTTTTTTTTCCTAGATATTTTATTTTCAAATTTAACATTAGTTTATTCAATCTTTTCAATTTAATATAATTTTTGGGTTTTTCCTCGTATGCAAAATGAAACCAACCTAACAATACCAAAATTACTTGATATATAATTCCTTTTACTAGCATTGAGTAATTATATTTTTTATTCGTAAAAATTAAATTTAGGCATGAGAAATCCCCCCCCCCCTCTCCATTCCTCTTCCCCTTTCCTACAAAAAAATAAAAATGAATCAAACAATAAAAAGTTATAAAAATCCATCTCTGGTCTCCTTCCTTCCATTTTCCTCTAACTAAATATTATGTAAAGGATAAGATTATGTGCCAATAGCGTCAGATTATATATTGGTAAGTTTATCTTTTGTAAGTTTATCATGCAATCCAGAATTGTTGATGAGGCATGTTCACTTTCTCTCAGGATCTCTCTCACATCTTAAAAGTTGGCCCTTGGCTTTGAGGTGGTGTGCCTTCTACAAGTAATACGAAGCATTTTGCATCATGGGGTAAATGGATTTATGATGGAAGGGGTAATGTGATCGTTGGAAGCCATCAATGGAACAAGAGCACGTGGTTTTTGTGAAATGGATGTGGTGCATGACTGAATTTCTATGCTGAAAGTGAATAGTGTGTGTTATAATTGGGGTGAAGGGTGATAATACATAGGCAAATCAACAAAAAAAAAAAAAAAATTTATTTGTGTATTTTTTTTGAAAAAAAAAAATTAAATCACCAATCTCACTTTTGAGTATCAAATCCTACCCATCAATGAGAAGCTGACACGTCATTAATGATGACATGTGTAATTTTGCTTCAATTCTCAAATTACCCCTGTAAATCCCTAACCCTGCGAGGATAAAAAAAAGTAACTGCAAATTACTGGGAGAGTTGCGATGAGAGTTGGCAGTATACCATGAATCTTGGGTCTCCTGCCCAACCATTACAGAGAACCTTGCGTTTCAATTCCAATGAACTTGAGGGAGAAATTCCGAGTGAATTGGGAGGAAACCTGTCACGATAAATTACGCGATATTAGATTCTTTGATAACCACTGGATATTTCTACTCTTAGCGAGCGGAACAACGTTTAAAAGAAACGTGCTGCCAATATGAGAAGAACCCTCACCGTGCCACCGTGGGATTGCCGGAGGAGAAGGACGCAGGGGTGGGGAAGGAGGTTGAGCAGCAAAAGAAAATTACTGTGTAGCAGTTTTTTTTTTCAAAGATATTTGTATTAGATACTTTCATAATTTTTATTATGTAGTTATAATTTTCTTCAAATTGATATAATTTAGTGTTGCTCCAATTTGAAACTTATGCACAATTGAATTTCATGAGTAATATAATTTTGCCTATAAAACATAGTAATTTAATGTTACTAGCTTATTAAAAGTTCAGCGCAACTGTATAATAAACTCTCTTAAGTGTCGAAATAAAGTACACTCTTAAAAGTTACTCATTCTCTTAGTTTAATTTTTCTTGAAAAAATAAATGCGTCGTTTTAATTTTTTTTCCTTCTCCTTTTCTCAGTATTAAGTTCAATGTGTTTAAAAAAATAATAAGTAGGTACAGATAAGTACGTACAGATCTTTCTAATTTTAAAATATTTTACGTACGACAATTGTGCAAGTATTTTACGCAAAAACTTGAACAAAAAATATTTAATATTTTCTCATAATTCTAAAAACAGTACTAGCATCTAAAAAAGAAATACTTCTTGTATCGAAAAAAAAAACCTTCATCTTACCTTTCTGATCAAACTAAGAAAACAATCCTAGTAAAACAATTAATGAGCTGACTACGTGTCGACATGGTTGTTTGTCAAGAGAGGTCATGAATTTGATTGATCATAGTCTTCCTTTCTCATTGTGTTTTTATTATTATCAAAAAAATCGGTTTTATTTATATATAAACTTAAAAAAAACAAATAAAGAATTAAGAAATGTCCTACATAAATGGTGAATGAAGTTATGAGTAGAGTTAACTGGTTGTGGTTGGTGAGCAAGGGGATTTCTTTATTATTTTTTTATTGAACATTGCATTCTTTTTCATTATTTTAACTTAATCACATGACAAAAATAGTTTTTTTAATTAAAAAACCTACATAGTAGAAAGATGGTGACCAATATATAATATTAATTCCCCAATTGAAGTAACACAAGTACTTACATAACACATCACTAGTAAGGTTCAAGTTGCACGAACAATGAAGCTAGAATTTTCTCGTCCTTTTTCTGCACTTCACCATCCACCATCACCACCACCTATTAACACCCACTAGACCCTTTAACCCCATCTGAGTTCAAGTTGGTCCGAACCATGCATAGTCCAAAAAAAATACCAAGCCTCAACCTCTCCCCACCCCCCACCCACACACACTAACCTTTCAATACATTGGCTTGGACGAGCCAGACAAAGCCATAGATAGTCCTATCATGGCAATATCTAAACCCCAAAACCGAAGCCACAACACTCCCACCTCGACGTGCTTTTGTCATTTCCCGTTTCAAAAAGCAATCCCTTGAGATCACTGTTAACTTGTCCAAACGCTCCATTGTCTCCACCAATGTCTACACTGGCCATGGCATCCCCATGCTCACGTTCGATGAGCAAGACTTTGTGTCTGAGCTTCCTTTTAAGTATAAACCCTTCATTGAGTCAGTGAACGAACGAGGCCTTAATATATCCGAAGTTGTTTGCTCAACTGCCTCGGTTGGGTGGTATGGGGAGATAAAGAGCAATAGGACACTGAAGCTTCAATGCTTTAACACACATGGGTCCACTAATTTGTTTGCAATGCCGTTAGAGGGTATTACAGTGGTTGCTGATCTTAATGAGAGAAAGATAGTTGAATATTTTGACAGGAAGATTGTTCCTGTGCCCAAGGCTGAGGGGACTGAGTACGTAGCTTCAAAGCAAAAGTCAACATTTGGACCAACGTTCACAGGAGCAGCTTTTGTGCTGCCAAACGGACCAGGATTCAAGATCAATGGCCACTCTATCAGGTAATTATATAGTTCATATAGTGTCACTTACTTTTAGAGAATTTTTATTTGCAGTTTTTCTCTTACATATAATATTCATCTATTTTGTGTTTGACTGACAGAGTGGCAGTAGAGTTTGTAATCTAATATTCTTTGAAATATTATACTACACTACACCCTAGTTGAAATTCTTGAAATAAGAATGTTGTAATATATTACTTTAACATTTGAGAAATAAGGACACAGACAAGTTATAATTTATTTTATTGGCATGGTGGACATCACAATCACCTAGTTCATGTATCTAAAATCTACCATATTTTTTAAGCAAATGTAAGGAAAATCAAAAAACACTGACACACGCATATGTAAGGAAGTTAAAGTTGAATTTTATGAAATTTTATTTTATAAAAATTGTGTTTATATCTTTTATACATAGGGTCTCAATGTCTTATCAATACTTACAAATACTTATAAAAGAAAATTAAGTACTCAATTTTTACATGCAGTTGTTTTGAGATTATCTATTCCAGCAAAAAACCATTAAACGAAGATTTAATATTGTTGGATCAAAACATAAAGTTATAAAATCTCACTAAACCTTTAAGTATATAGGAATGGACTTTTATGTTTTTAAATGAATGAGCAGCTGGGCAAACTGGGAGTTCCACGTGGGATATGATACTAGCTGGGCCAGTGATTTCGCTAGCATCAATTTATGACATTCAACAGCAAAGGTATCGCCGAGTGTTATACAGAGGATGTATATCAGAGTTCTTTGTTCCATATATGGACGCAACATCAAGTTGGTACTTCAAGACCTTTCTCGACAGTGGTGAATTTGGGTTTGGCCAATCCATGGTGTCACTTGAGCCTTTGGCTGATTTCCCATCCAATGCTGCATTTTTGGATGCATATTTTGCAGGAGAAGATGGTGTGCCAGTAAAAACCGCTAATGCATTCTGTGTTTTTGAGAAGTATGCTGGGGATATCATGTGGCGTCACACAGAATCAGAAATCCATGATGAAGAGGTAGTGGCCCCTTAATTCCCCCCACCATTCATGTGTATTAACTTTTTTAAAACTTTTATGCTAATTAAATGTATGTATTGATACACAATTCGTTCTTGACAGATAAGGGAGGTTAGGCCTGATGTGAGCCTAGTGGTGAGAACTGTCACAACGGTGGGCAACTATGATTGTATCGTAGATTGGGAGTTTAAGCCAAGTGGTTCCATAAAAATGGGGGTATGTACTAATTAAAGTTTAATTATTATGTAGTATAAAAAAATTCAAGTCAACTAATGAGAAATAACATCAATCATCATAATACACATTAATTTATGATTAAATAATAATATAATTTTTTTAATATTATTAATACATATTGTATGTTGTTAATTATGGTTATATGAATTAATGATCTTATTAATTTGTGCTCTTTAGAACATTTATTAAATAATTAAAAAAATAAAATATTTATTGTAAAGATCATAGAAGAGAGCGGAAAAAACTCATGAGTAACATGATTTTACACATTTTTATTTTCTTTTAATTTTTTAACTAATTATCAATGTTCTTAGTGTCAGACTAATCATTGAATTAGTAAAGGTATTGATTAAATAGTCAATGGTTTAATCGGGGTCGAATCAATTTTAATAAATTTTTAAAATATTTTAATATATTATCTTAGTAATGTTGAAAAAATAACATAATATCTATAAATTGATAATAATAAAAAAAAAATTCACGTGTTATAAATTATAGTATATTTAAAAAAAAAAACAAAATTATGTCATTTTGAATTTTTTTAAAAAAAAGTTTTAAATTTTTTGAAGTGATTTAAAGATGTATTGATTTTCAGGAAACATTTGATGGAACATGGGATTAGTTCTTGGTTGAAATTTCTTATTTTACTTATTTCTCTTTCCACTTCGCACTAAATATATGTCAAAATTAATTAAAGATAAAAAAACAGGTAAAGATATTATTAATAAAAAATAATTAATGTGATCTTAAACAATAAGAATGACAAATAAATAAGAAAAAAATTCTACTAAAATGCGACAATTAAAAAGAAACCAAAGAAACATATAAGAACACTCATTAGAATGTGGCTGAATTCAATGTTTTCAAATACTAACTAGTTTTGTGTGCGTGCGTGACAGGTTGTCCTTACAGGAATTTTGGGTATCAAAGCAACATCATACACCCACGTGGATCAAATAAAGGATGATGCCTTTGGCACATTGCTAACAGACAACACCATTGGTGTGCACCATGATCACTATCTCACATATCACCTCGACCTTGACATTGATGGAGAAGCCAACTCATTCGTCAAGACCAATTTGGAGACCGTAAGAGTAACGGATCGGATCACAGTTCACCGAGGAAGAGTTACTGGACCGTGGTGCGTGAATCTGCTAAAACACAGGCTGATGCTTGAACCAAACTTGGTTTGAAGCCATCTGAGCTAACAGTTGTGAATCCCAACAAGCAAACAAAGCCTGGAAACCAAATTGGGTACCGTTTGTTCCCAGGCACAGTGGCAAACCCACTTTTGATCCCTGATGATTATCCAAAAATTAGAGGTGCCTTCACCAATTACAACGTGTTTGTTACCGCATATAACAAGTCTGAGCAATGGGCAGAGCAGAGAAGACAATTTAGATGTTTGGAGTATCAGGTATATACTATATAAATACCATATGAATAATTGAATTGAATATCTATAACAAAGATAAGTATAGGGGTCTATTTATTGTGACTGCACTTGTTATTAAATTCACAATCATATTTTAATGCAGCAACAGGAGAATTGAAAAATGAGGACATAGTTCTGTGGCACACGGTGGGGATTCATCATGTGCCTTGTCAGGAAGATTATCCTATTATGCCGACACTGAGCGGCGGATTTGAGCTAAAGCCAACCAATTTCTTTGAGATCAATCCGGTCCTTAAAGCCAAAGCACCAAAGCCTAGTTAAAAAACAACTATTTTCATATTTCCAGACTACACATTGATGTTATAGGAATTGATAATTCTTATAAATATATTTTATTTATTTTTATTATGCAAGTTATTATGTTTATCACTTTTCTGTCTTTTTTTTTTTTTTTTACATATTTATATTATTTATATTTTTTTTCTCATTCTAACTCGGGTATATGTTATAGGAATTGAACTTAAGTTGTAAGGTTGTTTTATTATAACTTACTCATTATTTAACCAACAAAGGTAGATTCTCTTGGATTTCACTTACAGTCTATGCTCTAAATATTTATATTAATTGAATAATAATTCAACATTTTATTTTTGTCTTTTTATTTATTAAATAAAAAGTATTAAATATTTTTGTATTATTAAATATTATATATTTGTTTTTTCATTTAATATTTTTGTATAAAATGATTTAATATTAGTCACAAAGTTCTGTTGTATCATTGAGAAAATAACTAACCACAAAGTTTAGCAATAACGAGTTATACTATGAATAAAAAAAATATTATGAATAAAAAAATTAAGGAGTTATACTATATTACTCGACCAAGATATGTATTTACATTAAAAATATTCCTAAAGTAATAAGTATGATAGGGAATATTTAATACATCTTATTAAATATTGTTTAATTATTTAACAATAATAATTAAATGTTTGAATTTCAATAGAATAATAATATTTATACTACATGGGTACGTTAGAAGAGTAAAAAAATAATAATTTTAGTTAAAAAAATTATATAAAACTGAAAACAAATCAAATTATTCGAAATATTTTTTTTAATAAAGTTATGTCATTCAATAATGCTTTATATATATATATATTAAATTTAATTATTTAGCATTTAATAAACAAATAAGGCATTGGTTCCGATGAAACTGAGCTCGATCTTCCAGAGTAAAGATTTGGATTTGAGCCTTATGAATGAATGAAGAAAACATGATTGAAAGAGAATAACTTAGTACAAGAAAGATAGCTATTACAGTGGATTAAAAGTTCTTTGGATAAATTTTCATTAATAAATTCTATCGATAGCCACAAGAAGTTGTCTGTAATAGAGTGGGCTAAAACCATTGTAACTCAAATTTAATATAATGAGTTTAATCATTAATAATTTGACCGTCTATAATATTGAGGACTAAACCATTAATAAATGATGAGTAAAAATTGTATGGAGTAGCATATATAACAAATTATAATGAGTTAAACCCATTGTATTATACTAAGTCTCTTTATAATTGACCAAACCCACTATAATATATAGATGATTTAGTCGTTGATAATAGAGTGTATTTTCTGCACAAAAAAAATTCATTGTATAAGAATGGATTTAGCCCACTGTATATTTATTTTTTAAAAAATTTATCTAAACTTGTAAAAACAGGACCTATTTAAGCATAAAATTAATCCATAAAAATATTTTATTTTAAATTAATGGTTTAGATTTTTTTCAATATTTTTCCCTTTTACCCCGTTGTTACAGATTCACAATGTTATCTTCTTCCCTTTATTTTCCTCCATTGAAAGGCACAAACAACAACCGCAAGCCTCCGCCATAACCTTCATCCACAACCACCGCAACTGTTGCGGAACTGAGCTTCGATCGCATCCTCCACGTACTGTTCTGACGCGAATGTCACATATCGGAAACCCCATCCAGCACCTTTTTTTCATGAGTGGGAAATAAAAGACAAGAAGAAAGAGCCTATTCCCTAAGGAAGGAAGTCCCAGAAGCATATGCGAACAAAGAGTGCTTCATACAGGGGGCACAGAACTGAAAAGCTTTAAACAAATCATTATTAGATGCACCATGCTTTGCTAGCCAATCTGCACATTGATTGGCTCCTCTAAGTGCATGTTTGAACGTAAGATTCCAATGTAGAGAGCGTCATTGTTGTATCCTTTTGATGAGGACAGCATAAGGGTGGTACTGGATATCCTCCCTAGATATGAGTTGAATCGCCATTAGAGAGTCAGACTCGCAAACAACGTTACTATACTCAGCACATCAAAAGAAAGGTGGCGTTGAACAGCTTGTCGTGGTAGGCAAACCAAACAAAGTGTTTGATGTTTTCTGGTAAATTTAGATTCCAAATCCAGGACCAATCCTCCCTTCAAGTAGTATCAACAGCTAGTTCAGAAATTTATAAAATATTCTACAAATACATTTTCTTAAAATACTTTTATAAAATACGTACTTTTTATCATACAAATATTATAATTTTAGAAATTTATTTTATGTAGACTTTTTAATTTAATTTCAAGAACTAATATAACAAAATTATGCACTTTTATGAGCTAAAATGATAGTTTACTATAAAAAATTAAAAATAACATAACATTATATTAAATAAAAGTAATAAAATAATATCCAAACTTAAATACTAATACTAAGTAATATTATGTTACTAGAATATTCATATTGTAATTGCTAAACTCTTTCAACAAATTATAAATATTAACATAAAAATAAATTTAAAAGATACATTTTTTATTATCGAAAATCAGACAAATATATTATAAAAATAAAAAATCATAATAATAAAATATTATTATAAAATAAAAACCATAAAAAAATTTAAAATTTTGTAATATTAATAAAAACCGTGCATTTTTATTTATTTATCATAATCTTACGGATATTTTATTTAGTTAAGTGATAACAACTTTTTATTATAAATCTTATATTAATAGGTCGTGAAAGAATTTTCTTTCAAGACTTTAATTAATGTTATTTATAAAGAATTTTTTTATAGTTTAATCTAAGTATGTTGCTAACAATTTTTTTAGTTAATATTATTTTGTAGTCATACACGTTTCATTTTTTACTTATTTTTTGGTTAAGAATTTGAAGCATTACACCTTTTTGTTGTGAAACTAATATTCAAACTTCATTTTATTGTGATTATAAGTATATACTTACCTTATTTTATATGAAACACAATTTTTTTTAAAAACATATATTCTATTAATAATTTTCATATTCAAATAATTATCTTATAAAAATCTCTCAAATATAATTTTTAAAGACAATATTATCCCGTGCATCCGACCGGTACTCTTTCTGGTTACAATATAAGAACAAGAGCGGGGGAATCTTGAGTTTGATAACGAGAGCTATGGATGAAAGAAAAACTACACAATCACTGTTCACTGTCACAGTCCTAATGCTCTTATGGAGCTGTGTAGAATGCAACCATCTTCCTCACCCACTTGACCCTCTAACCCCTTCTGAACTCAACCTTATTCGAACCATTGTTCAAGAAGCATACCCAACCTCAAACACCACCAACCTCACCTTCCACTACGTAGGCTTGGACGAACCCAACAAGCCCGAAATCCTCACATGGCTATCCTCAAACTCAAAAACCAAACCCGAACAACCACCACCACCTCGCCGCGCCTTCGCTGTAGTCCGGTTCCAAAAACAGTCTCACGAGATCACGGTGGACATGTCCACTCGTTCCATCGTATCAACAAAACTCTACGAAGGAAATGGCAACCCTATGCTGACCTTGGACGAGCAAGCCGTGGCGTCGCAGCTACCATTCAGCTACGAACCGTTTAAGGAGTCTCTGAGGAAGAGGGGTCTCATTGCGTCTGAGGTTGTGTGTGCTTGTTTCACTATTGGTTGGTTTGGAGAAGCCAAGACCAAAAGAAACGTCAAGGTTAAGTGTTATTACGCAAAAGACACTGCTAATTTGTTTGCGAGGCCATTGGAAGGGGTTGCTGCGGTTGTTGATTTGGACGACATGAAAATTGTTGGATACAATGATAGATATGGGGTTCCAGTGCCCAAGGCAGAGGGCACTGAATACAGAGCTTCCAAGCTTAAACCACCCTTCGGTCCAAAGCTTAAGGGAATAACTGTCACCCAAGACGGTGGACCTGGTTTCACCATAGACGGTCATTCGGTAAGGTACGAACGAGTCATTGTTTTGGATTTCTCTTCCTTTCTTCATGTAGTACTAGTACGTTCTTAAAAAAATTTCAATAATAAAATATCATTTTTGTACAGGTGCATTTTAAAAGATGAAATAAAGTACATTACTGTTTTTATTTATGAAAATAAATGTGTATATATAGTCAATTTGAATATACTTTTATCATCTTTTTCATTGTTCAATAATAAAATAAGGTTTTTTATTTTAAAAAAAAGTAATATTATCACTTTAAATATTTTGATATTAAAATGGTATTTTATTTTGAGGTTAATTTTAATATATATACATTATTTTGATTATTATTAATGAATAAGATGATATTTCAAGGTTGATTTAAATGTAATAATTATAAATAATAATGATTTTCAATCGTATATCAATTCAAAATAAATTGACGGAGTACGTCAAAATATTACAATTACATTCTTTTATTAATTTTAACTTAAAAATAGTTACAAATATAGTGGGTACGTATCTCATGCATGCGTTGTCATTTTTTGGATAGTAGAATTTGAAGAGAACGACAAATGGCAATATTGCAGGACATCGACGTCTGGCAGTATTTCTATAAAATCAAAAGAACAAGAAAAATTCCAAATATTTTTTCAGTCATATCCTTGAACTACGTTTATCTAACCACGTGTTTTTAAGTTCCAGAGATATCTTAAAAAAAAAGTTCTAGAGAAATTTTTTTATCTTTTAAAAAATATTTATTTTAATTTTATTTTCTATTCAATCAAATAAACAGAGAATTTTTAATATTTTTTCTCATACCAAATAATACAAAAATTCATTCCTTTTCTACAATCACCATTTCTAACAACCAATTTGCCAAGATGGGGAGGATGTGAATAGATATTACAATTTTAAAATATAAAAGGACTTAAAATAGTTTCTGTTTTAGTATTCTATATTTTTCTTATTAAACAAGGGCAAAGATTTTGAAATTTATATTTTTTCACCGTTTTTTTTTTCATTTAAAAATTCTACTGTCCAGATCAAAATAATATGAAAATAATAGTTTCTATGTATGAAATTATTCATACATTGACTAATGTCAACATGACCCCATGCTATTCTTTGATTGGAGCTAAAAATTATAGATATTTTATTTATTTGATTAACAGTAACATCTATATGTAAATTTTATATTGACTCTTTTCTGCAATCAGTTGGGCCAATTGGAATTTTCATGTAGGATTTGACATTCGATCTGGTCCAATAATTTCTCTGGCTTCAATGTATGATCTCCAAAAGCAAAAGCATCGTCGAGTACTATACAAAGCATTCATACCAGAGCTATTTGTGCCATACCAAGATCCAACTGAGGAATGGTATTACACAACATACTTTGACTGTGGTGAATATGGCTTTGGACAATCTATGTCTTCACTGCAGCCTCTCATCGATTGCCCTCCCAATGCTGCATTCATAGATGCATATTATGCTGCTTCAGATGGTTCACCTGTAAAGATAGCTAATGCCTTCTGCATATTTGAAAAGTATGCTGGTGATATCATGTGGCGTCACACAGAATATTCATTTTCAAATGAAGTGGTACATTTTTTTTATTCTCAAATATTTTTTTTCTTTTGGTTCTTGTTCCATTTTGCTTTTCATCAGTTGATAAATATTAATTGCATTCTTTTTGGTAGATAACTGAGGTCAAGTCAGATGTAAGCCTAGTGGTGAGAACAGTTTCAGCTGTGGCCAACTATGACTATGTCATAGATTGGGAATTTAAGCCAAGTGGCAGCATCAAACTTAGGGTATGATTTCATTTCTTTATTAAACCATGTTTTAGAAAAATTTGGAAAAGAAAATCACATAACTTTAATTTATATTAAATGAGTAGTTATCTATTGTTTAGAGCTAACGACATGTTAAATTTTAAAATAGGTAGGACTTACTGGGATATTAGGGCTTAAGGCAGGAACTTACACCAACACGGATCAAATAAAAGAGGACATCTACGGCACATTGCTAGCAGATAATACAATTGGTGTCTACCATGACCACTTCTTCACTTATTATCTAGACCTTGATATTGATGGTGAATTCAACTCCTTTGTGAAGTCCAAATTGGAGACAATATTAATGAGTGTGAAAAGTCACACCACACCCAAGAAAGATCATTGGAGAGTTGTCAGTGAAACAAATAAAATTGAAGCTGATGCCAAAATCAACTTGGGGTCCAAGCCTTTTGACATTGATGGTGAAGTCAACTCCTTTAGGAAGTCCAATCTGGAGATAGTGAAAGTGATAGATCACACCACACCTAGGAAAAGCCATTGGACAGTTGTAAGTGAAACGGCTAAAACTGAAGCTGATGCCAGAATCAACTTGGGGTCTAAGCCTTTTGAACTACTAGTGGTAAATCCCAACAAAAAGACAAAACAAGGAAATAAAATTGGATATCGTTTGCTTCCAGGCCCAGTGGCACACCCGCTTTTGCTTAATGATGATTATCCACAAATCAGAGCTGCCTTCACCAATTACAATGTATGGGTCACGCCATATAACAAATCTGAGAAGTGGGTAGGAGGGTCATACGTTGATCGTAGCAGAGGCGATGATAATATTGCCGTTTGGAATATCAGGTGTGTCATTTACTAAATCACATGTTACGGTGTTACACTTCGTACTTGGTCATTTTATAGTTATTAGTCTTTTTTTAATAATAAAAACATAGAGTTTTATCTTATTATTCTGTTAACTTAAATAATTTTTTGTATCTATAAAATATGAGTATTTTTTTAGTCCTATGAAGATTTTTGTTTTGATTTTAGTTCGAGTAAAAAAAAATGATGATTCTAATCTTTGTTATTGAATAACAATTAACAATATTAACGGATGACTTAGTATTGACATTAATAACTCATTTATTTATTATATCATCAAGGAGTTTAATAGAATGATTGCATAACTTTTTTTAATTCTTCAATAATTAGTGTGTCAATTAATATGAATGATTTTGAACAGATTAGAATTTAAAACTACAGATTACAACAAAATAAATTACATATTGTCCTACGAGACTCATTAATCAATTGAATAATTAATGAGTTACCAATATCACTGCTACATGACAACAATGACTAAAACGGAAAGAATAAAAATATATATTGACAAAAAAAAAACTTTTAAAAACCAAAATTAAAAATACTCTATTTTATACGAATCAAATAGTTTTTTAAGCTTTTTTTTAAATAAAAGTTTACATTAAAAATTAAAATAGTAATATAAAAAATAAAACTAAATAACCATGTTTAAGTTTTATCTTTATTTTTTTTATCCAATTTTTTTCAAAATAATTTAATTTAAATTTTGCAGGCATAGTATGCATTTATAATATTAAAACTCTCAATTAGTTTGTTATAGTTAGCTAACTAACCTTGATTAGTTACATGATAACTTTGAAGCTGACTAACTAAGGGTTAAGTAACTAATTATAACAAATTAATAAACTAATTGAGAGTTCTAATATATAACAAGGTATGATAAATGTTCTATGTTTTGAGTATTGTGAATTGAATGTGCAGGGATAGGGAAATTGAGAACAAGGACATAGTATTGTGGTATACAATGGGATTTCATCATGTTCCTTCCCAAGAAGATTATCCAATTATGCCAACGTTGAGTGGTGAATTTGAGCTGAGGCCAACCAATTTCTTTGAGAGCAACCCGGTTCTTAAAACAAAATCACCCAAGCCTGTGCACTCGACTAATTGTACTTCTGGACATTAGCTGGTTTACATTTGACTAAAACAACTAAATAAAATTTGAAGGATTCACATATTTCCATATATGTAATTTCTTTATTTTTGACAATTAAGCTAAACCTTAAATATAATTTTAGTCACTGAAATTTTAGATAAGTTTGTTTTTAGTCTTCACATTTAAAACTAATCTTTTAAGTCTTGTAATTAAGAAAAAAAAACTATTTTAGTCTTTTTGGCCTTAAAATGTACTAAACATAATCCTATTTAGCATGGTTAAGGAACAACTTAAAATTTTAATTTTAAATCTTTATGATATTGATTTATTTTTAGAATATTTTTAATTAAAAATATCATATGTAAATTAGAGATTTTTTTTTAATATTAGGATATTATGTTTATAAATAGAGGTTATTAAGATTTGATAAAGGGTCACGTGAAAGGATAGTATATGAAGTTTGTCTAAAAAAATTATAATGAGATTGTAGATATTAGAATAGAGATCAGAATCATATGAAGTAATATTTAATAAGAAATTATCAAGTCTCAAAATAAAATAGGGTACAGTTTGTTTCCGAACATAATGATAATGAATAAACTTTAAAAGTTACCATTAATTGAAATAAATAAATTGAGCAACATAATTTTATTATTATACAATTAATAATTTTTAGAAAAGAAATTTACTTATTTCAAGAATAAATTTAAAGAATTATTTTCAATCTCAACCCTAAATTTTCCCTCCAATTTAAATGCTGGGATTAATTTGATTAAACAGTCACGTGACACCTTTTTCTTTGACCTTACCTTCCTCCATTTCTCGTAACTTCTTCCCTCCTTCCTTCAAGCGAACAGAGTAACAGAGGACACTATTCGAGAACATTGTTGTGCTTCTCCCTCTAAGCGTGATGCTCCCTACTTCACTCTGCGAATAGATGATAATAATGGGATATAGATACATAGAGGTAGTAGCGCGAGGCAAAGATCAAATCGGGATTTCGATTCTGTAAATCCTTTCAAAATTTAATTCATGAGTTTATTTTTGCTTTAAATACATTTTTGATATATGTAATTTAGCGAGATTTTCATTTTTATCCATGTATTTTTTTTTTTTAGTCTTTGAAAAATATATATTTATTTTATTTTTTATTCTTAAAGTTACGGAGACAGGTTTGACCCTCCACGTCCTTGTAAAAGACGGACAGATAGAGTAAAAATATAAAAAAGACATATTTTAAATTTTAATATGTATCCCAATATTTGTCGAGTCGGAACCCATTATACTTTTTTATATTTTTAATAGTTATAAAATTTTAAATAAATTATACAATAATTATTTAATTATGTTTTAATGAATAAAAAATAAATTAAAGTTAAAAAATTAGGAATTCAATTATGTTTCTAGATAAATGTTTATTTTTAAGTACGTTTATCATTTAATTATTTAACTATTAAACTAATTGATTTATATTTTCAAAAATTATAACAATAAAATGAATATATATATATATATATATATATATATTATATGTTGTGACACAAAAATTATATAAAAATGTAATAGTAATGTCTGTCTTCAATTTGGACTAATGATTTGCTTATTTGCTTATTGAAACACCATATTAATGATGTGAGGTTCGAGACATGTATAGGTTTAAAAAAAAGAATGTAATAATAGTGGATATGAGTATAATTTGATATTCATCTTCATTCTCGCTTAAATAATTCGGATAATACTCATACTTGTATTCATGTATTGTCAAAACAAATTTATTTGTCATGCTTACTTAAAGTGTTATAGATAATATTTTTTTACAATTTAAAATATTTATTTTATTATTTCAAGCAATGACTAAAATATATCAATGACAAAAATAAAACAACACATTTTACAATGACTACAAAATAAAATAGAGACGAAAACTAAAAAAACGGTAAATTGATAAAAACGTATTTAATTAAGTTTTTTTTTTCTTTAAAAAATTGATGTCTAAATGCACATGAGCTTGAATTTGTGATGGCAATTTCATTGCTTTTTTGTTTATAGTGCCTTTTGTGTATGAATTCTAGTGAAGAATACGTTTTGTTTACACCCCCTAAATAAATAAATAAACATTTTGTTTACTTGTTATAAAACCCAAATATTTATTATGGATAATAATGACTTTTGGAATTATGAATCAATCTAAAACATGCTAAGAAGCTTTTATTTTTTTAATTTATTTTAACTGCATTCAAATCATACGCAGAAGCATGTACAATTTTCATATATAACATTTAAACCAGTAATAAGGGACAGGTCATATAGATACATCACGGTGATTCCATTAAAAAAATATTAAGTGTCTAATATAATCACCCAATGATTGTACGCACAAATCAGAGATGCCTAACCAATTATAATGTGTTTTGTTACCCCCATTTAACAAGTCTTTGGTATGTTGAATTGAATATATATATAACAAAGATAAGTACAGGGTCTCTATTGTGACTGTATACTTGTTATTAAATTCACGATCTTATCATATTAAAGAAATAGAATAATTGAAAATAAGGACATAGTTCTGTAGGTTGTAGCACACAATAAGTACAGGATCTCTTTATTGTGACTGTATACTTGTTATTAAATTCACAATCTCATATTTTCCTCCCTTTTGGTATAATATTTCTTGGTTTGTTGCTTAGGATCTTAAGTGCTGTGGCTACCAATCTAGTTGGGATCACTAGTGCTTAGGAGAGACTAATAAACCTTGTTTTTTTTTTTTTTTTTTTTTTTTAAAAAAAAAAAAACACGGTGGGGATTCATCATGTTCCTTGTCAAGAAGATTATCCTATTATGCCAACACTGAAGGGTGGATTTGAGCTAAGCCAACCAATTTGTTTGATAGCAATCTGGTCCTTAAAACCAACGCACCAAAACCTGTGTGTTAAGTTTGCTCAAGTGCATTCTCAACCTTAGTTTATTTTTCTTTAAATTCTACTTTGATTGCCGCAAATTTTTCTGCTTAAGAATATCATGTTTGATTTGATTCTTCGAGATTCACCTGATGTGTTTTTGGCTTTTGCAATAAAATAATTGAAAAGTTTGCTGTACTTCAGAATTATATTCCCACTTGTGGTGTTGTTGACATTTAAATAATTAATGCCTTTTATTATTTTACTTATATCCTCCTAAGACAAAATCAAATATTATTATTCTATTGAAATTACAAACATTTATTTAATATTTCTAAATAATTAAAAATATTTAATAAGGTACATTATATATTCCCTATTGGCTATTATACCTATTAGTTTTAGCAAGACTGTTAATGTAAAGACATATTGACTTAATACTTTTCTATTTAAGAAGAAAGCTAGAAGTCAATGATTGTGATTTCTTGCTATATTAATTTTAACAAAATTTATGATATTTTTTAATAAACTAAATTTTAGATAATTATTAAAATAAAATTAGTCATCATTATTTTTTCTTATTACATATTAAATTTTTGCCCCCCTTAATGAATTTTAATGGATCTGTCCGTGATTCCAACCAAAATGAGGTTGATGATGAGGTCTGAAATTTGAAAATCATGTTCCCCATTTTGACTTAAATATGTCGATGATATAAAAAATGAGAAAGTTTCGTGAAGAATATAAATATCTATTTAGATTTTTTATTATTGATTTTTTCATGTTATCTAATCTTAATTTGTCCCTATTTATTCAAGGTTGTAAATAATTATAGTTACATTCAAAATTGAGGCGTAGTGACTAGCTACACAAGTATATACAATCCAAAAATGTAGGATTATTTATGGTTTCAGTTAAAATAAGATCCAAAATTTGAAAATTTAGGATTCTCAATTTCACTTAAAGATGTTGATCTCTGTCTCAAAATAATTGTCATGATTATTTTATATATATATATATATATATATATATATATAAAAGAGTAATTAATTTACAAAATTAACCTTACATCATATTAGTAATTTATTTTTAGGTTTAATTTGTAATTCATCATTAATACACAATACATATAAGTAAAAAAATAATTAATGCTACATTAAAAAACTAAAATAATAATTATATTGAGATAAAGAAAAAAATTGACAGTTACAATATAAGAGAGAAATGTCTTATCTTATGTTGGATAAGATATTTCAGTTACT
>PYAF01005867.1:756987-786720 GCA_007407185.1 Glycine tomentella
ATTATATTTATCAAATTTCTTACTTATCATTTTTAAATAAATTATAATTTTATTATTTTCCGAACATTTTATACTTTTCAAATACTTCAACCTTAATTTTATCAAATACTTATAATTTAATTTAATAAACTAACTTTTAACTTTTAGATATAAATTAATTTTTTAACTTTCAACTAACTTTTTTCAATTAGTTTTATCAATCATAAATTTTACCAGATAATTTTTGTTCAATTGGCACAAATGCGTACGTGTATATTAACAATTTATATCTATTTTTATTGATATATAGTTTTTTTTTTCTAGGAATAAGTTTTATCGATTAAGTGATTGCATTGTACATTAAGACTGGTTCGATAGAGTAAAAAGAAAATATATTAAGATAAATATTATGAATAAAAATATAATTCTCTCTTTATTTTATTATTTATTTTTCTTCTTTTCCACCCTATTTTCCATCAAACAATGCACCCTAAGACAATTGGGACAGCTGGATGAGGCAAGTCCTCAGTCCAAACTTATCCGCTAAATTACTACCAGATCTCTTAAAACATTTTTTTTTCGAGAGGGATCTCTTAACACATTAATTCTAATGAAAAAGTTCAAAGTTGAAACAGAAAATTAAAGGAGTATGATGACAGTGTTCAACAATTACTCCTCAGAATCTTCCATATTTATATAGATTTTTTGCAGTCATTTAATTATTATTTTTGTATTTATACAGTATCATGCTATTCATAGGAATTTTTAACAAATTTTATTTCAATATAAAAAATTGTAAGAAACTTCAAAAAAAATTATCTTAATGATATTTGAAAAATAACAAACTATAAACATAATTTCTTATATTAAAAATCTAATTTTTTTAAAATAAATTCTCATATCACCTAAATAATCTTTGATACATATTTCTTCTAAAAAATAATTTTTTATCCTTAAAAATTCACTAATATCTTCCGTTCCAAATTCCACCTAAAACATAATGCTTTCTCAACGGTGTGAGGTGAATACGGGTCCCTTTTATAATTTTATATTTTTATTTTATTTAACTTTAAAGGAGAAGATAATATATTTCAAAGACATGAAATCCACGTTTCACTCCATTATTACAATATAATAACAAGAGCGGGACTTGACTTTGTTAACGAGAGCTATGGATGCAAATGCAAGGACGAATGTGACACTGTTCACTATCCTTATCCTCTTTTGGAGCTGTGTACAATGCAGGTACCATCCTCACCCACTCGACCCACTAACCCCTTCTGAGTTCAACCTTGTCCGAACCATAGTCCAAAACGCATACCCAACCTCAAACACCACCAACCAAAACCTCACCTTCCACTACGTAGGCTTGGACGAACCCAACAAGCCCGAAATCCTCACATGGCTATCCTCAAACTCAAAAACCAAACCCGAACAACCACCACCACCTCGCCGCGCCTTCGCTGTAGTCCGGTTCCAAAAACAGTCTCACGAGATCACGGTGGACATGTCCACTCGTTCCATCGTATCAACAAAACTCTACGAAGGAAATGGCAACCCTATGCTGACCTTGGACGAGCAAGCCGTGGCGTCGCAGCTACCATTCAGCTACGAACCGTTTAAGGAGTCTCTGAGGAAGAGGGGTCTCATTGCGTCTGAGGTTGTGTGTGCTTGTTTCACTATTGGTTGGTTTGGAGAAGCCAAGACCAAAAGAAACGTCAAGATTAAGTGTTATTACGCAAAAGACACTGCTAATTTGTATGCGAGGCCATTGGAAGGGGTTGCTGCGGTTGTTGATTTGGACGACATGAAAATTGTTGGATACAATGATAGATATGTGGTTCCAGTGCCCAAGGCAGAGGGAACTGAATACAGAGCTTCCAAGCTTAAACCACCCTTCGGTCCAAAGCTTAAGGGCATAACTGTCACCCAAGACGGTGGACCTGGTTTCACCATGGACGGTCATTCGGTAAGGTACAACTCAATGTACATGTTTTGGATTTATCTTCCTTTTTTATTTATTTACTCTATGATTAATATCTGCTTAGAAATCAGGACGTTAGATCTCTCTTCTTAATTATATTATTTTTCATATCTTTCCAATTCGAATTGATTTAATAATACCGAAACCAATGACTTTGTTGATGAATTTGTCTTCCTTTTGTTCAAATAGTTCTTTGAATTATTTATTATTTAAAGAATAAAATACCATTTAACTACCAATCACGAGCTTTTTGGAAAGATGAAATAAATAAATACTATTTTTTATAAAAATGAATGCATAGTCAATTTGATTTATTTTATCATTTCATTGTTCAATGATAAAATAATGCTTTCTTTTTGAAAGGAATAAAATCACTTAAATTATTTTAACATTAAAATAGTATTTTATTTTGAGGTTAATTATATATGCAATATTGTTATTATTATTAATTAATATGATGACATTTTAAGTTTGGTTTGAGAGTAATAATTATAATAATGATTTGCAATCTTGTATGAATTCAAAATTAATTGATAGACTAAGTCAGAATATTATAATAAAATAATTTTTTATAAATTGGTTAAATAATTATTTTTGTTCTTAAATGTGTCAAGCGCTTATTAGTCTTAGAAAAATGAAAAAAAAATGTGATAAATCTATCCATCAATTAACTTCCGTCCATTATCGTTAATAAAAGAGTCTACGTGACACATTTAGGAATAAATTTGTCAATGTTCTACACATTTAATAATAAAAATAGTAATTTACCTAAAATATAATTTAATCTTCATCTTTCTTCCCTTGTTTAATCGTTGCAAGCATAACATTACCATAAACATTTAAAAAATAGAAAAAAAACATAAGTTAGAATAAACATAATAAAAAATATAATATTGATTAATAAATATAAATTTATTTATAGCTTTGAAATTTTTAATGTGACATTACATTAACCAAAATATGAGACTTAAATAAAAATGCACAATTATTAAGTTATTCCTTACAAAAATGAAACTCAACTTAATTTTGTCATTACTAATGTTGTCACAATAGAAATTTCAGAACAATAGACATATTATATTGATGAATCAATATTATATATATTATTATGTTTATTTTAACTTATATTTATTTTCTTATTTTTTTGAAGTATTTATTGTAATATTATGTTTATAATTATTTAAAAAATTAAAAATTAAAAATTAAAAATTAAATTATATTTGGATAAATAATAATTTTTGTCTCTCAATGTATAATAAGTTGAGAAATTCATCCTTAAATGTGTCCATTAGACTCCTTCACCTCTATCGCCACCCAACCCTTTGGTTCCACCACCACCACCCACGTACTAACCCCTCTCTCACAAAGTTGTGAAAACCGGTTCGGCCCGGCTGGTTGGACCGGTCCAATCGAGACTCGGTGGCATGACTGGGCCGAGTTTGTTATCAGACCGCGCGTGCATGTGGCCCGGTTTGGCCCGGAGAAAACCGGACGGTTTTGGGAAGAATCGGAAACCCGACCGATTTTTAGGACCCGGACCGGGTTATGCACGTCGTCGTGGCCACCACTCGACTCAACCACCATCGCACTATTCGCTGCTCCCGCCTCACCTCCGAGGAAAGACAAGAAGAAGAAGAGGTAGTGTGAAGCACTAAACCGGAACCAAAAATGGAGAATATGAAGCGCGTTCGCCGATATCGGAGTTTGAGCGTGCGAATTTGGTGTCTTGGGCGAGGCAATGTGCGCAGAGAGGGAAGCTTCTGGAAGTGGTGGATGAGAGCGTTGAAGGGTTGGATACTCAGTGGTGAGATGGAGCCGCCGCGGTTGTTGCTTGAGTACTCACAGCATTAGCAATAGCCCAAGTTTCTGTTCAAGCCGCGGAAAGAAGTAGAAACGGAGAAGAGAATCAAATCCGCAAATGGAGAAGAGAAGAAATGACGCTGCAATTATTCAAGTAGGTATTTATATCGTTAGGATTTAGGTTTAGATTTACTTGGGCCAACATCCAAACACCACTTTCCTTCCTATACCCCTTTTTTCCTTTTTGCACTCCTTTTTGCTATTTTTTTATTAAAAATTGAAGTTGTTTTAATCTAAGTAGTTGTTATTTACACTCTCTTTTATTATTAATACACTTTAATTATTTTTTATATCAATTTTAATATTTTAATTGTTATTTTAAATTTTTAGTATATTTTTCTTAATCAAATAATATTAGTTATATGCTTATATATAATATAATTTTAAATTTTTTAATATATACCGGATCAATCCAGGTCAATTACTGACCCGCCGGTTAGACCACTGATCCATTATCTCAACCCAGTCACTCACCAAACCGGTTTTCACAGTTTGCTCTCTCATCTTCCTTTTCTCGATCCCTTCACTCCCACCTATCAGCCGCTCCTTCACCTCTACCACCAAATCTCCTTGCTTCACCCCCTCCATAACCACCTCCATCGATAGATCTCACCATCGTGTCGCAATGCTCTTTAATCGCGAGATCGCCTCCGCCACGCAGTCCTGGCACTCGCCGTAGCTGAGGTCGCTGCTGCACTACGCCATGGTGCGCACCCCGTCTGTCCCTCACCTTGAAATTCCCTCCAGCAGCGGTGAGTTTGGCGAGCACGGCATCGCGACTCCCCATCGTGTCGGTGTTGTACCCGACGGAGGGCCCACACTTCTTGAGTATCATCGCCTTGTCCTGCACCCCGAGTACGTCTCTGAGGTCACCAGCGAGGTGAGTATCAAGTCGAGATTCCACTCATACGACGAGTTCACCACCTCCAACCCCCGCCGCTTCTGTATGAAACTTTAACAAGAAGATTATCCATTTAACGGATTCGAAAGATGAGTCAAATGATTGGCTCACTGTTGATTTGGGCTTGAATATCAAATTTTTGTGCTTCCAGCTCTTGGAAACTCACGATCATAATCTGAAAGGGGATTTGGGCAAATTTGGAAGAATGAAAACATAACTCCATCACGTGTAAATCATGTGCCAAAATCCATTAACTGACCAAACGTCGTTAAGGACTTAAGGGACAAGGGTGGTCAGTGTAATAGAAATTAAACCATGAGAGAAGTTTGTGTAAGATTAAAATAAAGAAGAGTATTGATTGTAATAAGTGTTAAGCATATGATAGACAAATGTATTTTCATCTAAAATATATGATAGAAATTATAAGATTGATTGGTGATAAAAAAAAAAAATAAGGAAAAATTGTAAATTTAATTTATTTGCTAATATAAAAAAATAATTAACAACTAATATTTATTAATAAAAATTAAAATATATGATCGAAAATTTACAAAATTTATCTCAAATTTCACGGATGCATTTTCTCTTTTTTTATTAATATATTTTTCTTATCAAACAAGATTAGAGATTTTGAAATTATATTCTTTTATCCTTTCTTTTTCCTTTTCAAAGTCTACTATCCCAATCAAGATAATATGAAAAGAATAGTTTTTCTATGAGAGAATATTCATATAATCACCAATGCCACCATGACTTAGTTGTATTCTTTGTTTCGAGTTATAAACTATTTTATTTATTTGGTTAACATAACAGTTAATGTAACTTTGATTTTGACATTTTTTCTGAAATCAGTTGGGCCAATTGGAATTTTCATGTAGGATTTGACATTCGGGCTGGTCCAATAATTTCTTTGGCTTCAATTTACGATCTCCAAAAACAAAAATATCGTCGAGTATTATACAAAGGATTCATACCAGAGGTATTTGTGCCATACCATGATCCAACTGAGGAATGGTATTACACAACATACTTTGACTGTGGTGAATATGGCTTTGGACAATCTATGTCTTCACTGCAGCCTCTCATCGATTGCCCTCCCAATGCTGCATTCATAGATGCATATTATGCTGCTTCAGATGGTTCACCTGTAAAGATAGCTAATGCCTTATGTATATTTGAAAAGTATTCTGGTGATATCATGTGGCGTCACACAGAGATTTCAATGCCAAATGAAGTGGTACATTTTTTATTATCTACTTTTTATTCTCTTTTGGTTCTTGTTTCATTTTGTTTTTACGGTTGACGAATATTCATTGTATTACTTTTGATAGATAACTGAGGTCAGGTCGGATGTAAGCCTTGTGGTGAGAATAGTTTCAACTGTGGGAAACTACGACTATGTCATAGATTGGGAATTTAAGCCAAGTGGCAGCATCAAACTTGGGGTATGATTGCATGCACTAAATTTAAATTTAAACCATCTTATAGCAAAATTTGGAAAAGCATATATAGTAGACTTACTATTTCTTGTGGGACTCTTCAATTTAGTTCTCAGTGAATGACACACATTTAACAAGTTTTAAAAGGACTTATTCATGTGTGCTATTTATTCTGCAAAGCACTCTCCATCTTTAACGTGTCCTTTCATTTAGAAAGTTGAAACAAATGAAGCATATGTGTCGTTTTCTATAATTTAAAATTGAGAGCGAATTACCAACTCAAATAGCATTTGACTAAATTACACACACACACACACTCATATTCAAAATCATAATTTATACATGTTGTTTAGAAGCTAACTGAATGTTATAATTTAAAAATAGGTTGGGCTGACTGGGATCTTAGGACTAAAGGCAGGGAAATACACCAACATAGACCAAATAAAAGAGGACATCTATGGCACACTACTAGCAGATAATACCATTGGTATCTACCATGACCACTTCTTCTCCTATTATCTTGACCTTGACATTGATGGTGAAGCCAACTCCTTTGTGAAGTCCAATTTGGAGAAAGTGAAATTGAAAGATCACACCACACCCAGGAAAAGTCATTGGACGGTTGTAAGTGAAACGGCTAAAACTGAAGCTGATGCCAAAATCAACCTAGGGTTCAAGCCTTCAGAGTTACTAGTGGTAAATCCTAATAAACAGACTAAACAAGGAAATAAAATTGGGTACCGTTTGCTTCCAGGACCAGTGGCACACCCACTTTTGCTTAATGATGATTATCCACAAATCAGAGCTGCCTTCACCAATTACAATGTATGGATCACACCATACAACAAGTCTGAGAAATGGATAGGAGGGTCATACGTTGATCGTAGCAGAGGCGATGATACTATTGCTGTTTGGAGTCTCAGGTGTGTCATTTACTAAATCATATGTTACATAAAACTTTTATTTCGATTAAAAAAAATAACACTACATAACAATGTATAAGTTTTATCTTAATTTTTATTTCATCCATTTTTTTTTCAAAATAATTTAATTGCCAAAATAAGAATAAAATTTGATATTATTAGAAATGTCCGAAAAATATCATATTCATAAAGAAGAAACATAAACTTATTCGTCTGAATCATGGATGTGAGAAATAAATTGAATTAGTATTAATTAATTATTAGTTTAAAGTATAATTTTTTTTAGACTGGTATCTGAATACACTATTATTAGTCTAAAGGATAAACTTTGCGGACATATAGTTTGCATGTATGTCCATGTTTGAGTTATGAGAAATGGTGCATGTTAGAGTATTGTGAATTGAATGTGCAGGGATAGGGAAATTGAGAACAAGGACATAGTATTGTGGCACACGATGGGATTTCATCATGTTCCTTCCCAAGAAGATTATCCAATTATGCCAACGTTGAGTGGTGGGTTTGAGCTGAGGCCAACCAATTTCTTCGAGAGAAACCCGGTTCTTCAAACAAAATCACCCAAGCATGCGCATTTGCCTAATTGCACTTCTCAGCATTAGCTGGTACACATTGTACTAAAACAACAAAATAAAATTTGAAGGATTCACGTATTCTCATATATGTAATTTCTTCATTTTTGAAAATCCAGCTGAGAATTAAATATGATTTTAGTCATTGGAATTTGAAATAAATTTATTTTTAGTCTTTTAAATTTAAAATTGATCTTTTCAGTTGGTGTAATTTGAAAAAAAAATATTGTAAAATTATTAATAAGTTTTTTAATGTAATATTATTTATAAAATTAGTCATTTAAAATTCACTTCATATTTAGTTACAAGGGCAAGTAATATTAATTTTCCAACATCGATTGAAAAAAAAAGGCTTAATTATATATTTTATTATTCAATTATCATTATTTTATAAATTTTATCATTCAAATTTATTTTTTTCAGATTTATCATCAAATTTTTTAATTTTTGTGTATTTTATTATCATACAAGTAACAAAACGAAGTTGTTTAAAAAAAATTTAGTGATATGTTACCTTTGATAAAATGTGCATAAATTAAAAACTTGGATAACAAAATTAAAAAATAATAATTTGAATGATAAAATTTATAATATAATAAAATTTGTAATGAAATAAAAAATACTCTAAATCAAAAGAAATGAGCACAATTTTCAATGACTTAATTCCCGCAATGTCAATTGCCCCTAATTGAAAGAAATAGTAGAGGTGACCGGTAATCGTACACAGTGATTAAATTCAATAACTCATTTATTTAATAGTCGTGATATGATAAAATAAAATAAAAAACTTAATTATATTTTGAGTCTCAATAAATTATTGAACTTTAATTTTGGTTTCTTAGTAAAAAAAATACTATTGCATTGGATACATGATAATATAATAAAATTTTAGTTTTGAATGTCCATAGTTATTTAAATGAATGTGTAACTAGGAGTATTTATGGATTCAGGTTTACATGCTATTATATTGGATTACACAATTTAAGTGTTAATCAAATTCAACTCAAATTATTAAATTAAATCATTCATAATTTTTTTAAAATAGTTGTTTTATCATTTTGATGATTTTATTTATGTTTTTTCATTCTAAAATAATATTTTATTTCTATTTAAAATATAAATATTATATTAACATAAAAATCATTAATTGTATTTTGTCAAACATTATTACAATTTAATTCCTTTTATGTATTTTTAATCATTATATACTTACAAAACTTTAGACAAAAATAAATTATTATTCTTAAAAGTTAATTTTTACAAAATATAAAATAATTTTTAAATATTCAAGTTCAATTAATTTAACATGTTTATAATTGAGTTGGATTGGGTCAGAAACATATAAAAATATATAAAAAAAATGTATAAATTTGACTTGACATGTTAAATCTTGATCAAATTAAGTAAGAAATTTAGTCAAAATTAATGTAACCCAACTTGTCAGCACCTTATGTGTCACTTTAAAGTACATTTTTTGACAGCTAAAAAATTCTAATTATTTATTTCAAAATTGAAATTATAATCTTCGATGGTTTAAAAAATGGTTGAATCAATTAAAATAAATAAAAACACATGTTTTTTAATATTTAAAATAGCCAAAAATTTATATTAAAATATATGGGTGGAAATCGCTAATGTTCAACACCAAAATCACTCGCGCAGAACCGATGGAGGCAATAAGGCAATTTGATGAATCAAAGGACTTTGTTTTTTTTTTTCTTTTTCTTAAAACGTCCACGCCAAGGTCCACTCACACTCATAACATATATTTATAATATTTAGAAGATGACTTAACATGATTTATAATATTTTTAATCCAAATATTTTTTTTTTTTACTTTCAGTTCTAAAGATAAAATTCATGATTTACTTGGAAATCTATATCTATAACCATTAATAAAACGTTAATTTCTTAAATGTCTTTTGGCTTTGTCTTTTTTATTTCCTTTTCAACAAAAATAAATAAATAAAGGCGATACTTTGACTTTTTTTTCTCCACATTTGTTTTGATATTTTTACCCATCAATTATTTTTTCAAACTAACTCATTATATTCAGTTTTGACCTTTCACATCATTTACTTCTATTTAACTTCTGGTCGCTTTTTTCTCTTTTATTTTTTATTTATTTTAAGAGAATAAAGAGGTGTACAGTGTCACATTCATGTGCTTAATAATAATGACAATAAGCTAAAAATCTCATTTGATTGTTACATTATTTTACTTATTTTACCCTTTATAGTGTAATTACCTAGCTACTAATTATGAAACTACTTTAAAGTTTAAACCATCTATAAATACTGTCAAATACTGACAAGGAATACCTTTTTTCCACTGTGTTTATCACAAGATAAAGAACAAGCAGGTCTTGAGTTTGATCATGAGAGCAATCAGCAATGGATACAACAACGAAAGTGACACTGTCATTTATCCTCATGCTCTTATGGAGCTATGCAGAATGCAATCATCTTCCTCAACCACTAGACCCTTTAACCCCTTCTGAGCTCAACCTTGTTCGAACCATTGTCCAAGACGCATACCCAACCTCACCTTCCACTACGTAGCCTTGGACGAACCCAACAAGCCCGAACTCCTCTCATGGCAATCCTCAAAACCCTAAAACAATACCCAAACCGGCCATCTTCTCCTCCACCACCTCGCCGTGCCTTCGCCGTAGTTTTCGGTTCCAAAAACAGTCGCACGAGATCACTGTGGACTTGTCCACTCGTTCCATCGTCTCAACCAAACTCTACGAAGGAAACGGATACCCTATGCTGACCTTAGGCGAAATAGCGGTGGCCACACGGTTGCCATTCAGCTACGGACCGTTTAAGGAGTCTGTGAGGAAAAGGGTTCTCAATATCTCTGGTGCGCTGTAATGCCTTCACTTTTGGTTGGTTTGGAGAAGCAAATTAAGACCATACGGAGCGTGAAGATTAAGTGCCATCACAGAAATGGCACCACTAATTTCTATGTCAGGCCTTTGGAAGGGGTGGCAGTGTTGGTTGACTTTGACGATATGAAAATTGTTGGTTACAATGATAGATATGTGGTTTCAGTGCCCAAGGCAGAGGGCACTGAATATAGAGCATCTAAGCTAGAACCACCCTTTGGTCCAAAGCTTAAGGGAATACCTTTCAAGCAAGACGGTGGACCTGGATTCTCCATCGATGGTCAATATTCTGTAAGGTACAATCATTTGTAATTTGTATTCCTTCTTTTTTGTATCTTCCACTTTTTTTTTTTATTAACAAACGCAATCACTCGACTTGGAACTTAGTCACATTTAAGGTTCTCATCCCTCCCTAATAGTTTATTCTACCATAGATCATTGAACCTGTATTATTCTTTACAATCTCGAGGTCTGTGTTGCCAACTTACAAACTCAACATGTATTTTGACAAATAAGCTACACTCATTGAATTATCTTTCACTTTTTTTAAGAGAAATTTCTGTTAGTGTGGGATATGATTACTTTTTATATGTACTTTTTTGTTAAAACCTAAGACTGTATGTAGCTTTCATACTGACCATTTTCTTTGTTAAGTTGGACCAATTGGATTTTTCATGTAGGATTTGACATTCGGGCTGGCCTAGTTATTTCTCAGGCAACAATTTATGATCTCCAAAAGCGGAAATATCGTCTGTTATTATTCAAAGGATTCGTATCCGGTATTATACAAAGGATTCGTATCAGAGTTGTTTGTGTCATACCAAGATCAAGTGAGGAATGGTATTACACAACATTCTTTGACTCTAGTGAATATGGCTTGAGACAGTATATGTCTTCATTGCAACCATTGACTGATTGCCCGCCTCCCAATGCTGCATTTGTAGATGCATAATATGCTGGTTCAGATGGTACCCCTATAAAGATATCTAATGCCTTTTGTATATTTGAAAAATATGTTGGTGATATCATGTGGCGTCACACAGAAGTTGGAATCCAAGATGAAGTGGTACTTTTTTTTTTTAACTCGATTTTGTTTTTTTCTTGTTCCATTTTCCATTTTGTTTTTTAGTTGATAAATATTCATTGCGTTCTTTTTGGTAGATTACTGAGGTCAAATCAGATTTAAGTGGTGAGAATGATTTCAACCGTGGCCAACTACGACTATGTCTATTGAGAATTTTAGCCAAGTGCAACATCAAATCCGTGGTATGATTGCATGCACCAATCTTTAAATGTTTTATGCCATGACTGAAATGAGAATCCTTCATTTCTTTGTTCAATCTTGTAGTAGCAACAATTGGAGAGACGTGTCATGTTTGTATTAGACTCACTATTTCATATGGACTTTCTTCAATTTTGTTCTTAGTGAATGAGATGCCACCTTCAACAGTTTTAAAAGTACCTATGCACACACACACACATATATATATATATATGTGTGTGTGTGCTCGCGCATATGCATGTGCTGTTTATTTTGGAATTAATAACTCTCAGTCTTTAACTGTCCCTTAAAATACAAAACTGAAATAAATGCAACAGAGGTATTCCTGCTTTCTGTAATTCGAAATTGAGAGTGAATTATTAGATGTGCGTGATCAACATGTAGGATAGTCGTTTATAATATTCTTATATGTCTCAAATTTCCCATGAAAAATACCTATAATTTGGTAATAAAAAATGAGAGTGAATAACCAAGTTAAATAACACTTTACTATATTATATTGATATATGCAAAAAAAATAGTTTATAATTTACAATTACTTATTGTTTAGAAGCTAACTGCGAGTTATATTTTAAATTAGGTTGGACTTACTGGGATATTAGGCCTTAAGACAGGGACTTGCACCTACACGAATCAAATAAAAAAGGACATCTATGCAGACGACTAGCTGATATTGATGGAGAAGCAAACTCCTTTGTTAAATCTAGTTTTGAGACAGTAAGAGCGAAAGATCGCACCATATCCACGAAAAGTTATTGGATGGTTGTACGTGAAATGGCTAAAACAGAAATTGATGCTAGAATCAACCTAGGTTCAAAGCCTTCAGAGCTACTAGTGATAAATCCTAATAAGAATACAAAATAAGAAAATAAAATTGGGTATCGTTTGCTTCCAGGCCCAGCAGGCAACCATTTTTGGTTAATGATGATTATCCGCAGATCAGAGGTGCTTTCACCAATTATGATGTTTGGGTCACATCATACAAAAAATCTGAAAAATGGGTGTAGAGGCGATGATACTTTGGTTGTTTGGAGTCGCAGGTATGTCATTTACTTTACTAAATCACGTTACACTCTCTAGCCTCTTATTAATTTACTTTCCTTAAACTTATATATTTCATTAATTGTGTTTTTTTAGTTTTGGTTCTATAATCAAAATTAGAATATCATTATTCTGCATACTGGAGGTTTAAATTAAAAACACTAAAGTGCTATTCAAGTTTTGTTTAAATCTTTACTTCAAATGTTAAATTTCTAAATAATTTAATTTAAAATTTTGAATATAGTTCTCGAGGTCTGCATATGAAAAGAGGTCTAAGAAATGGTCCATGTTTCGGTGTTGTGAATTGAATATATGTAGGAATAGGAAGTTGAGAACAAGGACACATTATTGTGGTACACAAAGGGATTTCATCATGTCCCTTGCAAAGAAGATTTTCCAGTTATACCAACATTGAGTGGTAGGTTTGAGCTGAGGCCAACCAATTTCTTGGAGAGCAACCCTGTCCTTAAAATACTCTCACCCAAGCCTGTTGTCTGGCCTAACTGCACTTCTCAACATTAGCTGTTATGCATTTTACCGAAACGACTAAATAAAATTTGAAGGATTCATTTTCGGCAATCCAGCTAATAAAGAAAAACAAATACTAATTATTGAGATAAAAAAATACTTGATGAAATTAAAAATATTTATTATCAAAAATATAAAATTTATCTAACATTCTTTAACTTAATAAATGTATCATATTAAATACTTCTCCATGAAACTCTAAAAAATTGTTACTACTTTTTTAAACATATATAACAACTCCAACTTATTTTTTATCTATACGTACGAATAGAAAAAGAAATATCAAAAAATTTATAATAATTTACATTACTATATACTATGTTCAATTAATTGAGATAAATTTTCTTGGTCAACTCAACTCCAACTTTTTTACTTTCTAAGGCGGAGTTTTATTGATTTTATTTATGGGTCTATGTGGGATAGGTTGAGAAGGTTTATTTCTTTTGTCCACATATCATGAGTGTTACTTTAACTCACTTGGTTAAAAATTAATCCTCCTCACAGTGTGTGTGATTACTACTAACCTATGAAAATTTTGCACTTGATAAAAATTAAACACAAGAATTTTTTTATTAACCTAATTATTTTCATTTATATGAATACAATAAAATCTTACATTATTGTGTCAATTCAATCTTTGGATTGAGAAAATTTATTTTTGTTTTTACTCAACTTGGATATTTTGATAGGATCATTTATTTAAATTTAAATCCATGTTGGACGAAACCAAATTTATGAAACAAGACTGAGTCAAGTCGATTTATTAATACAATATATTAATTTTAACATTTTGCGTGGTTAAATTTTAGAAAGAAAAAGGTATAATACTTAAGCTATATATATATATAAATAACTTTTGTTATAATATCATATTATATAATATATTATTTATTAAATTAAATATCAGGAAGAAAATATCAAATCTTTATAAGTTATAAGCTATCCAGCTAATTTTTTTAATTAATTTTCTCAAACATAATTAATCAAACAAAATATACGGATAATTTTGACCCACTGGCATGTGTCGCTAAGTATATATAACTATACTCTTACTGATAATCTAATATATTTATGTTCTATTTCTTTTTTGACGATAAAGAAGCGATACATGTAAATGATCAAGAATAAGAAAATGAGAAGAAAAAAAAAATACTTTTGAAAATTTGTATGAGTTTAATAGGTTTATATTGTAGTGTAAATGTTTTTATACTTATTAAAAAATATTATTAATATAACTTTTAAATTAATTATAAAAGTCAATAAAATTACCAATTGTTATACATGATAATTTTTGTTTCAATGACAGCATACATAAAAACCTTACATTGTTAATTTATCTTTACTTTGACCCAAGAAAATAAAAGTTTTAACATTTATATCCTTGCATGTAATAGATTTTTGAAGTATTGAATATTATATTGTTTATGTTAGATTTATAGTATCATGGAAATACAAAATATTTGAGAATCTATACGTCAAAGAAATCATTTGAAAACCAAAGATCTTCACGTAATCACGTTTTTTAAATAAAAAATTATCATAGATTCCAAGTATTCAAAATATTAGTTAACATAATATGGAGAAATGACGATAAACTTGTGTCCCTTCGTTTGACCTAAATTTTATTCAATAACATGCCTTCCCTTTACAATATTAACAGAAAAATAAATATTTAATTTTTACATAACATATCTTCTTATTTTTCTTCACGAATTGGTTTGGTTAATTAGCTAAGCATGCTTGTATTGATTTTATACTTTTATTCAAGCAATGGACTACTTTCGAAAAAGTTAGCTGGCCTCAGCTCAAATCCACCATGAATTGCTGGCATTGCTGCAAAATCTTCTTGATAAGGAACGTGATGGATCCCAATTGTGTGCCATAGGACTATGTCTGTATTTTCAATCTCTCTATTCCTGTATGAACCATGATCCACTAGGTCAAATTAGATGGCCGATAAGAAAAAATAGGTCAAATTAGAATTTGATAATATAGTTTGATCAATTAGTAGTCTTTTTCATTTTTCCTTTTAAAAAAAATAGTAGTCTTTTTTCTTTTTTCTTGTTTGTTTTAAATATGAATATTTAAAACTAATTTTTTTAACTAATCGAGAAGTTTTTTTCCCCATATATAATAGCATATATAAATATAGAAGTTTAAATAAAAACAAACATAAATTTAAAATAACATTTCACTAATGATAATATGATATAGGTTAAATTAGTTTTTTAGTCATTTAATTTATTTTTTAGATTTAATTTAGTCCTCTAGTTTATTTTGGATTCAATTTGATTTTTTATTTTTTTAAATCGATTCAATTTGATCATTTAGTCTAAATTATAAGAAATTATACTTTAAATCGTCATTAAGTGATTTTAAACAGTCAAAAAATTATTTATCAAAAAATGAATCAATTTTTAAAATTAGCGACCAAATTTAAAAAAATAATCAAATTAAATTAATTTTAAAATTAAAAAAAAAAATTAAAACAACAAATGAAACCTAAATAATAAATTAAATAAAAAAAACTAATTTAACATGTGATATATTTGATTGGGAAAAGAAAATAAAGAGAAAATAAAACTGATATTAATGATTTTTTTTACTTAGTAAGAGAAAAAAATATTTTCCTATTTTTCTTTTAATTCAAATTTCAAAATTTTCTCTCCTTTCTTGTTTTCGTCCACCCAACTAAAGTGACCCTTAAAATATTCTATTATTTTTTCGTTGAACCCTAGGATAAAGTTTATTTCTTCAGTTACCTCTGGCTCCAAACGGCTAAGCCATCATCACCACGGCTCCTATCAGCATAGAACCCTCCAGCCCATCTCTCTGACCGGTTATAGGAAGTGACCCACAACTGATACTTTGTGTAAGATGCTCTTCTTTGAGGGTAATCATCATCAGACAAAAGAGAAGTAATTGGCTGTCCACTGATGAGCCGGTAACCCACTTCATTCCCTAGTTTTGTCCTTTTGTTGGGGTTGACTATTAACAGCTCAGCTGGCTCCAAGCCGAGCCGAATTCTCCCCTCGGCTTCCCTCTTTGCAATTTCCCTAACCACTGTCCAGTAACTCTTCCTTGGTGTTCCAAACCCAGTTGCTCTTGCCCTTTGCAACTTAGCATTGATGAAGGAGTTGCTATTGTCATCAATGTCAAGGTCTAGATAGTAGGTTATGTGGTGATCATGATAGTTGGCTATTGTGTTTTCTGCCACCAATGTTCCAAACACCCTTTCTTTTATCTCACTTTTCTCTGTATAGGGTACTGCTTTCATCTCCATTATACCTGTCAGATCCACCTATGCATATATAACACAATTAATTAATTTATGATGAGTGCCCTTTTGTTTCACTTGAACTAATGCATCATCTTATCGTCATATTCTTCTGTAATTGAATAACATCAATTTTATAACAGAACAATCAGGTTAGAACTAAAATAATATAACTTCTGTTTAAATAGAACAGCTATCAATATATCATAGTTATAATATTCACCACGAGTAGTGATAAATTTCCGATTTCCCAATTATATGCTCCACGGGGAGATGATTTAAGAAAATCTATTGTAAGACTGACTAATCCACAATCACACCAAAATTGAGCTCTTTCAACCATGCATGAATCTACTCCAAAAAGTTGATAGAAGAATCTTACCCCAACTTTTATACTGCCACTTCTTAGGAATTCCCAATCAAGAACATAATCATAGTTACCCACAGTAGCAACCATTCTGACCACCAAAGTAATTTCAGGTTCTCCATTCCTTACCTGCATAAAAACAAAGTGTATTCACAACAAAACATCAGAAATTACAAACAATTTCAACCTTACCAATTTTTGGGGGTTGTTGATTTCCATGTGCCTCCAAGCCACATTGCCAGAATTCCTTTCAAAAATGCAAATAGCCCTGGGAACCTGTTGCACCTCTCCATTAGGCCCTGCCATGTAACCATCCATATACACTGCATTGCTCGGGCAATCAACCCTCGGTTGCAAGGTATCGGCTGCACGTCCAAAGCCAAATTCACCAGCATCCATGAAAGTCCTGAAATACCACTCCTCTGTAGGATCCATGTAAGGAACAAAAGTCTCAGACACATGACCCCTATATAGCACACTTCTGTATTTTTGTCTTTTGGCATCAAATATAGAAGCAGTTGATATGATCATTCCTGCCCGAGCATTGAACCCAACATGGAAAATCCAATTAGCCCATTTGACCTCATTGCCCTTGATGGTGAACCCAATAATATCTGTCACATTACATGAAGCAGATGATGATGTTTTGGGCCTGCTGTTGCTGTTGCTGCTTGAAGATTGAAAATCTGTGCCTTCAGCTTTAGGCAAAGGGGCAATGTACCTGTCATTGTACATAGTAATCTGCATTGAATCAACATCAACTAGCACTGTGATTCCCTCAATAGGCCTTGCCCACACATTAACTGATCCTCCTCTATAAAAGCAAGACACTTTGAGGGCTCTTGTGATTTTTTCTCCATACCAACCTATGGTAAATGGTACACAAGAAACTTCAGACAAATTCAACCCCCTTTTGGCTATTGATGATTTGAATTTGGGGTAGGTGAGAGGCAATTTGCTGGCTTCAAAAAGCTCATTGAATGTGAAAGGAGGGTATCCATGACCAGTGTAGATTTTATCCGATACAATGGATTTTTTGGTTAAGTCCACTACAAGCTCGTGTGTCTCACCTTTGGCTCGAACAACTACCTTGGCTTGGCGAGGAATAATAGGCTTGTCTTCTTTTGTATTTGAACATAGCCACTCTAGGACATGTTTTTTGTCTGGTTCTTCCACATCCACAAAATGATAGGTAATGTTAGGAATAGCACCAAGGGAAGACCCTTGGACTATGTCCCTTGTTTTGTTGATTTCAGCAGGGGAGAGAGGGTCTAAAGGGTGAGCTAAACAATTAACCGAGTTGAATTTCAGAGAAAGGACTAGAATGAAACATTGAACAATCATGGGAACTGCTTTACCAAACCTTCTGATCATGTTTTCCACAGCACTGTTTGGGGTTGGGATATATAATATGATCGATACGACTTCCATGTTGTATTTATAGTGCCAAATTTTATGTCACATGGTAACTTTGAATGTTGAAGTATATCCTATTTTATTCATGCAAATATTTTAAAATTTTAAGAATTTGTTATTTCTTGAAAAAGTCGTATTGTTCTGTATAGAAGAGTTATACGTGATCCCATGAGTATCAATAAGAATATGTTAAAAAGAATGTCTTAAATAAAAGAGTCTCTTTGTTAGCATTTCTATTAAAACCAAAATAAACAATTCAGCAAACTTCCTTAATGAAGTCATCATGCTTAGCTCAGATAATTGAGCTGGACAAGATTTAAGTTGAGGTTATTGCTTTAATTAGCATCGTTAAAGAAAAAAGACTTCGGTTTAAAGCAGAGAACAGCGCAGTTTGATTTTCAGCAATGACTATATATGTTCTTTCCTTGCGTTTACAGCAAGAATAATTGATTAATTGGATTGCTTTGCTTCTACAATGAAACAAAAGAGTATGTGATAATTTGCGTGCTTATCTTTGACGAGATATGTTTTTCTAATGAACCACGCGAAGTTTGAGTTTTAGCTTTTTAAGGATGATTGGTAACTCTGTTTTGATTTCATTTTCTCGTTTTCATCTAATGCATTTTTTTGTATAAGTTACTACTACTATCGATCTTTGGAAAGTTATTACTATCATATACTATAATATTTACTTGCTCTTTTACCTTATTTTCAGCTATTTTTTCTCTCTTTTTTCTTATTTATGTATCAGTGTATCACTTTTTCGCTCCCCCCCCCCCCCCCCCCCCCCCTTTTTTTTTTTTTTTTTTTTTTTTTTTTTTTTTTTTTTCCCCCCCCCCCCCCCCCGTGTTTTTTTTTTCTGTCTCTCTCTTTTTCTTAAACTCATCCACCCAAAAAATTAATACTTTCACCATTTTCTTGGACAAAATTGAAATTATATGCATTTGATTTTATATAAACTAAAAAAGGGGGACCCCATCAAGTTAATTATACCCGGTGCTTGAGCAAGTAGTAAATTACTTTATTTCCATATGGTAGCTGCAATATGCTTCATTGCTTTAATTTTTTTTATCATTCATTGCTTTAAAATTGACTTAATATTTTTTGGAACATTATATATAATAATTTTAATCCCCGTATCATTCTTAGAATTTTTAGTTGAATTGATATCTTACCGACTCTATTTATTCAAAGTAAATATTTATTTGACTTTACAAAGATATACTGTATAATACAACACACTTCAAGTTGTTTCCTTGAAAATTTTTAAATAAATTATTATATATATAATATATTTCTATAATATTTATATAATATTTTTTCTACAACTCTCTATCATGTTACTTGCTTTCTCTCTTACCTCTCTCTCTCCCACTCACTTCTTTTATATAAACTACTATAGAAAATTAAATAAAATCACAAAAATCATTTTTGTTGTAAAATTAATTTAGTTCTTCATAGTATTATATATACATAAAGCTGAGAATGTCCAAATTAAGATAATTTAACGATCTATATATGTGTCTGTTTCACATACTGAGAGAACATGTTGTCATGTTGATGTCCTACAATTTTTATAAGATTAATTAATTATTTTGAAATACATAATTAGATGACCAATTTAAGTTTTAAATTTTTATTTAATACAAGAAATCGAACCCTAATAATATCATTGACATCAAATAAAAAATTTGAATAGAAATTCCCGCAAAAATTCTGTGTACATCATTATCAAATCAAACGAGTAGAATTTTGACATACGGTTACATGTGGATATATCACATCATGACAGGATGCCCAACATCGGAGTTCTAGTCAAGCCGGCTAGACAAACCTAACTTGAAAGTCGAAACTCTGACTTCCAACTTGTCAAAGATTATTAAATATAAATTCCATTTAGAAGTTGCTCTAAAATCATTTCTTACTCGTTTCTCAACAATACAAGATGAAATGGCACAAAGAAATTATCTGAAAAAAGGGCTTTGGTTCTGTCCATTCAATGAATGATGATGGTTTTGTAACATTGTAAACCTGTTTTTTATTCAATGTTATAAACATGTTTTTGTTATTCAATGTAATTTTAAATTGTATCACTCAATATATTATTTAGTAATTAATTGGTTGCGAAGCCTCCATAATTTTATAATGGCGGAGACCATAATGAATCCCAAGAAATAAGTAACAAAGAATTAACAAATAAGTTGACATATATATGAATTTGAGTAAAATCCATTTTATTATGTTGTTCATATATTATTTATATTACCAGATATGTTTTTCATTAACATTCATTAGTGTTTTCTTTAAAGCAAGACATACTAAAATAAACATATAAGATAAAGTAGATCATATTCAAAGATAATCAAGAGCAATCTGTACGTCTGACATCAGTTTGTATATACACAACACCGGATTGACCTTAAAGCAAATGAAAGAGAAAAATGACCAAATAAAACAAAAAAGAAAGAGTAAAAATGAACAGAAACGGCTGTTTTTTTTTTTTTTTTTGACTTGGTAAAAGGTTTTCGGTCAAACCATGATAAAATAAGACAATGCGGTAAAACTGGGCAAAGTAAGCCAGCCCAACCCAAATCTGCAATATACCTGTTTGATTGGTTGGGCTTAAAATAAGAAGTGCGACACATGAGATGAGACGATGCTATATATCATTCTTACGTTTGTTAAACAGATATTATTTGTATACACATTTTTAATGTGTTTTTTTTTTTTTTATCGAATGTTTGTCATTAATACGTTAATTATTGTTAGTGGATGATTCGAATCCATGATTTATTCTTCCTCTTTTCTATTTTTATCATCAAATCAATCTTATATATGTAATTATTTTTTTTTAATGATTATTATTAAAGTTAATAATTTTATCATAGTGATTTCTAACTAGAAGATAATATTTTTTTTCTTTTTATTTTTATAACTTTTCTATTTATTTCTCTTATCATATATCACTATTTTCCTTAATGGTAAAAAAAAAAGTTAGTAGAAAAGCATTATACAAATAGAATTTGCCTAATCTAAAATACTGGCAGTAAGCACTACGGAAGAACAGGCAGAGTTTTGTCCACATTGATGCAGAATCTGGGGCAAAACTACAAACCCCAGATTAGGGAGATGTGAAAGCTGAAACACTTGTGAGCAAAAACACCCCTATTTACTAACATCATCTCACTTCGAGTAACAAAACCTTGATACCTAAACGACACATACTATCGGACAACCAACCCCAATCCCCAATATACGACAGCGTATCGATCTGTTCATCTTTTCTTCCACTTCTCCCTTCCCAGATCCCATTTCCCAACTCTTACCAAGAAGCTTCATTTCATGACTAGTTTAATCGCTTTTCAAATGCAATTAATTCTTTTCTATAACACATTTTCCTGATAAATAATAAGCCCCTTTTTCAAAATAGTTTTTTCTTAAATATAAATAAATATATTTATATATTTTCACTTAGTAATTTAATTTTTTTTTTATTATTGTCCTAACTAAGGCGACAAAGAAAATCACGATAAAACTACATTAAGAATCTGGTGAGAAACCAAAACCTAGAAGCATTTGTGATTATGATGAGCATGTGGTCTCTGTGCAGCAAGCAACGTACGGACATAGTGCCTCTCTCCGCCGTGCCATTGCAGAAAGGTCCAAACTGATGAGCACTCTACTCATTACTCACTCACACCACATAGACGATAGACCCCATCACTCGTTCCTTTGCTCAGAACCTACTACACTACCCTCCCCCCTAGATAGGTTTCGTAGCCCTTCCCGGCCCCAAACATCTGAAATATGAGGAGGAATCTGTTTCTGAATGCATCACTCATCACTCCTTGTGTTGTTGTTGTGAGCCATCATATGGTGGAACTTGAAGCTGTAAGTTTTGACTTCTCACTCGGACAACCAAACCCGACACATATTCCTGCCAACTCTCATCGTACAACCCAACTCAACACATATATTAAAACTATTATTGCAAACCGCCAACAAATTACAAAGCACCGCGCATTACCACCGTACACTATCAAAGTTTTCAAACTCCCTGCCTCCTTTTCTTTATTATAAACCAACAAAGTCCAACCCAAGTTTGTACAAAATACGATTCCACTCAAAAACACCCACAAGAACCCCAAAACTCTAGTATTAAATAAAATTACAAAGATCAACGTTGTCGATCTTTTCATTTTCAACGCTTTCACAATCACAATCTTGGTCTACTTGTATTCATTCCATTACTACTATTACTTACTATCACTATTTCCCACCAATGTGTATGTATGTGCATTTCAGTGTTCGCCGTTTCGACCACGCTACCTTCTTCCCATGCAATTACTCTTCCAAACACCAAAAAATAAAACATACTGCACACTGTTTCATACCCCTCCTTGCACGTCGTCGTTTTTTTTTTTTTTTATTCTTTTAATTCATCTCTCTGAACTCCATATTCTAACCTAGTTACGTGGAGTGTTGACATTAATTGATCAATGCGACTAACCGCACGAGGGAACTTGAAAATTGAAACTGAGGATCAAAAATTTACTTAACAGTAATAATACATATTCAAATATAATAATACTATGTACTGAGCAAGAAGGGGAAAAATGGCAGTGGTAAGGTAATTGGAGGCGTTGATTGCGGTGTAGTAGTATTTAGATTAAAAAACTTTTGGAATTAAAATATTAGAAACGCTGAGAAACGGAAACGTGGCGTCTTCTAATGTGAGGAGAAACAATGGAGATTAGGCCGCCGAGTGGGGGACGCATCTTTGACCTATACACCATTTCGTCGTACGGTCTACGGTAGAACTTCACATACGGCAAGAACGATTCGCGGCACCTCTCTCCCTTCGAGGCAACGTGGCTCTCTCGCCGGAAGAACGTCGCCGGCGACTGAAGAAACGAGGTCCGCGGCGGCGCCGTTACGCGCTGCGGCAAGGGGGTGGACGGGAAGAGGCCCTTCCTGGTGGCTGGGGGGCCGCGGGGGGTTCTCGCGACGGGCGACGCGAACGAGAGGGAGCGCGCGTTCAGCGGCGAGATGAGTGCGGGAGAGGGACTCGTGGGTCCCACTTTCGATGCTGACGTGTCGGCCAGGCTCAGGTACCATGGCTTCAACGAGTCAAGGTGGTGAGATACGGAGAAGGAGAACCGCGACGAGGAGCACGACCCTATCTTCGCCGTTGATTTCACGCTCGCGCTGTCGAATCGGAGGGACGAGGCTCGCGGGTATGCAGCGAAGTCGTTGAAGTCCAACGACTCTTCGAAATCCAACGATGATACCACCGTCGTCCATGATGATAACTCCACGAACGGCCTCACACCCTGCAGTCCAGTGCACCCACCATCAGCACAACACACACTATAATAATCACTCTATTCTTTAATTAAAATGGGTACAAATAAGTCGTATACGTCTTTTTCAATACTTGCCAAAACAATATATAGTGTTCCCTCGTACTCTATGAATCTAACCGAGACAAATAAAATAGGTTTTTATTTTTCAATTTCAATAAGATAGGACACTATGGTTACATTTGAATTTATGATAATAAAGTTGAACTGTAACGGGAAGGGTACTTTTTGTGCATGGGGTACATGTTATATGGAATTGGTTTGGATATGGTATGGCATGGTAGTGGGTGGACCACCAAAAAATCAGGGGAAATGATCCAATTATTGGTAGAGGTCAAACAAAGTAGAACATGCATGATCTGATGCATATGATGATGCCATAAAGGGTGCATATTATATACCCAACAACACACACACAGAAGAACAAACGAGGACCAAACTAAAATGTGGTGGAACAGTGTTGGAGTTTAACTGGCACATAGTAAAGTAAGTAAACAGTACATGGTAGACTACCAAAATTAGGTACGTAAGGATTTTGAATTGTGGTTACCTTCCACAAGTAAGCGAAAAGCGAGGGAGGGTCTATGACAAACGCTTTGCATAGCCTTCCTGGGTAGTACTCGGCTACAATTTTCAGTGCTGGTAGCAATAGGTTCATGAAAGCAGATGCTGATCTGTAAAAGCCTGCAACAACCAACTAAATTAATTAATTACCATGCTTCCCAAATGTGTTGAACCTTGAAATTATAGCTTATGGTTAAATTGAGTTTAACAACGTGATGATAATTTATAAAATTTGTTGGGGTGAGTAAAAAGGTAAGGGGGTACTGGCAAAAGCTAAAAAGGAGAATCAAGGGTTGTTTCTCTGATGCTTTGTGCTGCTGCGATAGCATAATTTAAGGAAGCATTAAAGCTTGAAATGGACCAATTCGGGTAGAGAATATCAATAATGACTCCAATTCCCGATAATACCCTTTCTAATATGGTCATTAATTGGAGACTACTCCTCAGGCCCTGCCGGTGATCCAACAGAGTTTCCATATTATCCATGCCCTCCTCTCATTTATTGTTCTGATCCCTCAATCTTTTTCTGTTTCATTCTGATTTCGTTTCCCCCTTTTACTTGTTTTGTTTGTTTATCAATAATTGCTTCAAAATGGCAATATGGAAATTTGAGTGATGCACTTACTTGCGTCAAAAAGTATCACGAATTGTTCTACGTTTTTTGGCATGGTCGAAATGGCCACCTCCAGTGTAAAGGCCAGCAAACGAGTGAACCTTCAGTATTGAAAAATAAATAAATAAAAATGGAATAAACCAAATTGTGAAAGGGTCAAAATTTTGTTCTCTAGTGTTTGGTAACTTACATCTTCTGGGAATGCAACTTTTGATAGTCTTGCTTCAAACGAAAAATCTGTGACCACCCCAATTCAAATCACAAATTTTATTTCAAGTCACTTAATAAAATAATACTATTAAAAAATAAGACTGAAACCCAAAGTCATAGAGAGAAAGATAATGAAATTACCATAACAGGTCTGGATTCGTCATCATGACCAGCCACATAGGCCAACCCATCAGCCAGTTCAGCTGAGAAATCATCTGCTATCAAGTGATCTGTTTTCAAAAACCCCATCAATGAAAATCAGTATTTTTACATTCCATGGTTTCAATTAAAATAAGAAAACAGAAAACTTAATGAAAGACAAGTACTAGTACTCATTTTTTGAGTGTTATATGGGGGCATGGAGAGGTAAAGAAGAGAAAAAAAGAAAGTAGCCTAATGATTACTAGTGGGGTGCGTTTCACTTTAACGTTTGTTTCGTTCAAAGGAAAGGGAAAAAGCAAGATTCTTTGGGCGAGAGAAAACAAAAAGAGAAGTCGGCTTGTTTTCACAACGGGAAAAACTTTTGCAAGAAAAAGGAACAAATGGTGGGGATGAAGTGGAGAAGGAGAAGAAGAAAGAAGAACAAAGTAGTGGAATATACCAGTGATGAAACTCTCTCTCCAAGCAAGACAAGCCTTGAGTTGCTTCGCAGCTTTTTTAACATTATCCCCTTTTGCTTTCAGGAACCGTTTCACACAAGCATAGTTGCAAAACTTCTCCTACACACAACAAAAATTAACCACAATTTTTAAGTCATCCTCCAAATAGCAACAACTTTGAACACTTAACATGATAAGCAACAGAACCTGTGAATGACTACTCAAACAACAGAAAGCAGAGGGAAATTATTAAAATAAAAACCTGTTTTACAGTGAGAGGTGTTTGTTTTCTGAGAAGCTCAAGAACAGCTTCAACTTTGGCTGTCTCCTTGTGATCTTTCAGCTCTGTTTTCTTCCCCATTTCGAGAAACACAAACTTATTAGAAACGTGATGTTGTGTTTGCAATAATTACCAAATCTCCAAGAAGGTAGCTAGCTAGAGAATAGAGAACACAACCACTATTATTCCAAACTTCTGCTTCACGCAACCATTAATATAAAGCAAAGGGCAGGGTTCATGTCGCGGGCTGATCTCAGAGGAGAGAGAGAAAGAGAGAACGTTGAAATGAATGAATGTAATGTGATGGAGGAACTAGGAGGCTCTATTTATAGCGAAACGACGGCAAATAACGCCGTTACGCAGCGAGGGGGGTAACACATTAAAGTATTAAACACTTACTAGTATGTGAGAGAGACTTTTTGAAAACGTCAACAACACTTGGTTTTGGTTTTGTTACCCTTGAGAGTCAACAGTGGTTTTCTGAGTCAATGTCCCAAAATGGGGTCCCCATAACAACACCCCAATGATCCCCCCACAAGGATTCGTAACGGAAAACGCCGACTTTGCGTTCTTGAACTAGTTTCAATTTTGCTAAGTGGTGAGCTTCCTTTTGGTCTTTTTTAATTTTTGCGAAGGATGTGCCGAAAAGTTGCAAATGTAATTACACACATGAAAAAAAAGGAAACAAAGAAAGAAAGGTAAAATAAATTTTGCTAAATTTCAGATGAAATGATTTTGGACGAGACAAGAGACAAATAAAGAATTAAAAAAATATAGTGTTCTTGTTTTAGTAATTTAGAAATAATTAAGAGTGTGTTTAAATGGAGTATTTTAAAATTTAGAAAAATTAAAATGTGTTAATTCAAATATTTGAATTTTTAAAATTTCTTATTTAAATATTTCCATCATCATGCTTCTCATAAACTCCAATTTCTCTTTCCATCTTCATAAAACAAGATCACATTACCTTACATCAATTCAGCTCTTTATTTGTTGCGATCTTCCTCACTACTTCCTTCGCCAACAACAAGTGCAGTCTTTCACGACAAGCGTTAACCATTAAGGTCCCTCCGTGGTCGTCGTAAATCGCGAAGAAATTGTAATCGTCAAAGTGTTGTTTCGCCGCCACCAAATTGAGAACTACCTTCACCGCATCCTCCATCACTCATCATCGCCCTATCACATATATGAAACTGTGTGATGCGGTGGCGGCCTTTGTGCAACAGATGTCGTCTTTCGTGGTGGGAACCACAAGTGTTGTGCAAGAGTGCAAGTGCAAGTGCGAAGTTTGCGAGCAAGAGGTTGCGGTGTAAGGTTGCAAGAGGTTATTGAAGTCTATAAAAGAAGAGAATTTCAATTTCTCACATTTTAGAAAGACATTAAAATTCCACATTTTAGTTATTTAAAATTTTGTTTTAAAATTTCAAAAATTTAAATTTTTCATATAAAAACATCCAAACAATAAATTTTAAATTAAAAATTTTTAAATTATCTGATAAATTATTTTCCTTAGCTAACATTTTCTATCCAAATAAACTCTAACAAAAAATCAAATAAACATACTACTTTTGAGTTTGAGTAATTTAGTGGTATAAAAAAAAAAGTTTTGAGTGATTCATTGTCACCAATTGACCCATTCTTCTTATAGTTTTTGTTTGGTCTTTTATTTTTTTTTTAATTCTACCATTTTCTTCTTACCTCTCCTTATTCTTTTCAATTCAATAGAGAGAGAAAATTTTAATCAGGGATGGATCCAAGTATGCATGAAAGGGGAGGTACATTTTTTCCACAACTATTTAAATATTTATTTTTAATAAATATTTATTAAATAAATTATAAATTTCACAAATTTTTTTTTATTAATTTTATGTATACAACTAGACATAAAATTCAGTACATAATAGAAGGTAATTAAGTAAACAAGATTACTGAGGGAGAGGAGGGGAGATTGGATCCGTCACTATTTAAAATGTATATTTTTATATTTTATTGTAAAAAATGTGTAAGAGAAATATAATACAAAAATTATATAAATGACATTAGAATTTGTTGAAATTATTTTATTTTATTAGCTTATAGGTAATAGTGGCAATGTTTGTAGATGATGGCTTACACGTGGTGATTTGGTGATGGCTTACATGTTGGGGGAAAATGAAACAACGACACTAACAATAGTTTTTTTTTTTTTCTCTTTCATTTTTTTTCCATACTTTCATTGACAAAAACAATAACCTAATCGTGACTTATGAATATTCACATTTTTTGTCAGACATAAACAACTTGTTACATTGTCATTAGTGAAAATCACATAGTCGTCACCAAACTGACGATAAAAATTACCATCATTATGAGTTTTGGTACATAGTGATGACCAAATATTTGGTCGTCACTTTTCATTAATAATCGATCTTGTAGAGGATGTTGTACTCGAATTACTCGTTATTGTATATTAATTTATTTAAAACATAAAACAAAAAAAAAATCAAGAGTTTATATTTTTTATCTAAAAAGAATATTTGAATGGTAATTTAACTGTTACTGTCTATTTACTTTTCATGAATTATATATGATAATATTTTCCATAGAATTTAAAGAACCACTATATAATCATTATTCAAATATTTATCATAAACAATTAAAAAATGTTTCAAATAAATTCTAATAATATTTAAAATAATCATTAGATAATCGTCTACAACTACTAGTTTTGATAAGATGATTTTTACATTGTTATTAAATATAATATAAGAAATAATAAATATAATAACATATGAATAAAATTGTTATAAAAAATGAATTATACCTAAAATGAAATAGTTTAATAATTAACCATCCGTGTATTCTTCTTTATGATGTAAGTCCGATTCTCACCCACAGCATAACTTGAAAATAATTTTTATATTTATTAATTATGCTAAATAATTAAAATAATAGAATGGGTGCGGCAATGCTAGATGAAAATTGTTATAATGACAACGTAAAAAATTCTCTAACATTTATATTTTAAGTAGTTAATTTCAATAAAAAATATTAAACATTTCTGAGCTAATGTTTTTAGACGCTAATTAGTTAATCGAAAAATTTGTATCCTTTACTTGTATAAACATTAAACAACTTTTGTCAACCACCAATTCCATGAGTAAACTTGCGTAGGGTTGTTGGAGCTTAATGATCAATTTCTAATTTGACTTCTAGTTATATGGTTGATTAAATATTTGGAGAAAAAGTTTAATGTTTTCTAAACAAAACTTCTACCTCTCTCCACTATTTTCTTTTATATTTTTAAGATTAGTGTATTTTCCTATTTCAGCTCTAATGAATAACAAATAAATACATAATTCATTAACCATCTATAAAAGTAAATATTTTTTTTACGAAAATTATTCCCTCAAATTATTAGTTCTTACAAAAAAAAATTATTAGTTTCTCCAATTTTAGAAAAAATAATTTTAGTTTCTCTTTGTTTATTGTGTTCACAATTTTACAATTTATGGTGATTTTAACTATCAAAATTTATTTATTTTTAAAAATGATTTTTGACAATTTTAAAGAAGAAAATAAAAACAAGAATATAGAATTGTTGTGATTTTTTACATATTCTAGTGGTTTTAAACTGTCACAAATGATTTT
>PYAF01005867.1:786820-821725 GCA_007407185.1 Glycine tomentella
AGAAATTAAATTATAAAAATGTTTTTAATGGTGTAAAAATGCTACAAAATTATAATACATTTAACATAAAAAATAAGAGAGACTAAAAATAACATTTAAAAAATTGACAGGATTAATAAAAATAATTTTTTAAGGACTAAAAAATATTAATTATCCAAATGTAAAGAACTAAAAACATATTAAAACCTAAAAAAATTAGATTAGTTAATTTTAATTAATAATATTTTTTTTTAACTGGTGGTTATATTTAATGATACCACTCGTAATTTAAATTAGTTTCGTAGTAAAAATTGTTTCTGTTAACTTTTAATAAATACCTCTATTACTATTACATACCACCTTTCTAACAAAAATGTACTTTAATCCAAAAACATATAGTTACAAGAGAAAAAAAAACCATTAACACTTGGTTTTTCTTTATGATATTTTTTCATGAGTAGCAAAAAAATGTAACATTAATTGCAACCATTTTTGTCCCTCTTTTTTTTATCGTGTTCCTTGGACCCTGCTTGGGCTTGGGAAATTATTACTACCACAAGCAGAGATGCATATATTCCCTTTACTCATGTAGCAGCGGCAAATTAACTGGCATTGAATTTTCATAGTGACAGTTCAATAATGATGTGTGAGACCGGAAGTGTGCTGAGTGCAGTGCAGGTATAGGAAGGGAAAGGCTGCAGTGATGGATTAGGCTGAATAAGAGTGTGACTGTGCGGGAGAGTAATTACACCAACCAAGTACATATCATTTTTTTTTTTTTTGGAAAATGGGATGATAAGAAAATAAGTGTAACTACTGAGTATGAGGCCAAAACAATACCCGAGCACGTGAACGGATATTGCGGGATAAGTAGACGTGTATGATTAGCATGTATATTGTTACAGAGAGAAGAGTGGATGATTTTGTTTGTAGTAACTCATTACTCTTTGAAATAATGCAGCTACAATGATGTTTCTGTTTCACTTATCTACCTATGAGATATAGGGTATGTAGCTAGCTTCCTTGTGATTTTGTGAACTGTGGCTTTGGTTTCCTTTGCGTGTGTAGAAGAGTAGTAGTAGCATGCATAGTGTTGTTGTTGGTTGCTTAGAAGTGGAAAATGGTGAATCCCACTTTTTCTGGTCTCAGATTGTTCTTATTGCATGGGGGGTTAAAGGGAATATTCATTTACTAGCTATCACCACACTATCTGTTTAGATTTGATGGGAGATTCTCCTCTTCTTTTAACTTCTTCGTACTACGTTGGTAACTCTTTTCTCTCGCACCTTTTCTTTCCCCCTCTCTGCATGCACTCAGTTCTGGATGCTTGTATGAATCATTTGGATATATGCTACATATGTCTATTGCTTGTTCAATGATTATTCTCGAATATAAGAATCTAAGTTTGTTTCCTTCAATTTACTGATTGAGGCATCATGCATGCATCAGCAATGGACTATAAAACATCAAATCAAGATTTTACTAGTTTCTAGTATATAAAAAAAATCCTGCACTCTTGATTTATTTAATTTCCGCTACCAACCACATGTTTTATTTAAATAAATTCTCTTTTGATCGGTATGCAAAGGAATCATTTTTATTTATTTATTAATTGATATCAATTTCCACTTTCAAACAAGATTATGACAAGCTACTTTTTAATAACCCTAATATATTTTCGTCATGATTTGAAGCAGATGTGTAATAATTAACAAATTTTGTATGCTCGTATGGTTATTTGCTTCTCCTTAGACATTATATTATATGAATGGCACTCGTAGTCGTTGGCATTTAAATTTACTTTTCGCATCATGAGTGACAATGAACCACGAACAAGGGAAATTCGTACATGTGGATGCAAAATAATGCATGAAATAAGTAGCTATGCACAGTAAATCACTCGTCCTCATGCATTCCTTATTGTATTATCTTTATTGAACACACACTGTGCTTGGACGACAAATGCTTGTGAAAAACAGTGTTTGCAGACTCACACGGAGAAAATTGTTCAACACAAAAATAACTTTGTTCCATAAGTCAAAACCTTGATACTTGTTCTTCCGGGTTATTTAAAAAAGACACTTAGTACATAGTAAATGATTCACTAAATAAGTCCCATGCTCATAGAAGTTCAAGCTCCGTTGTCCTTACGGCGGTGATCCACCAAAGAGAAAAAAAAAAAATTAAGAGAGAGAAATGGATGCCCAGGACATTCTCTACACGTCAAAAATTTTAAAATGCATACTTACTATTGGTAAATCTTTCTTCTGTATTTTAAATAAGCGGGTTTTTAATTTATTAATTTTTTATTCAGCTATCAACCTTTGCATTCTTTAATTAATTGCATGTCTAGAAGTACGTAGCCCAATTTCGAAAGCCAAAGTCAATATATATTGAAATAGATTACAGAAATAAAAAAAAAAGGATTAAAGAAGACCAATAAAAGCATATACTCATCTGTTAACTGAAACAAAACAGTGCGTCATGTGGGGTTTAGGGAAAGTAATTAGCCAAACTAAAGCGCTATTTAGGCTGCTAAGTTGGGCTTTCCAAGATGAAGTTGTAAGCTTTATCGTTTTGGTTAAACTATTATTCATAAAGGTGGAATTTAGTGTGACATATGTTTCACTTGTCCTCATTCAAATATCACAGATTCTGTTCTCTCTCTTTATTTTTTTCAACTTTCTTTTTGTTTTAAAATTAAACCATAGCATATAACAAACTGATACTTTGATTCTAGAAGTAAACTAATATTTGAAGTTTTAATTGGCTTAGGATATAAATTTAATACTAATATAAGTTTGGAGTCAGGTTGGCTTAGTTGAGCTAACTGGTGACACTTTGAGAAGAGATAATTATACGTATGATTCTCTACTACTTGCTTGAAATAAATCTCTCCCACGTGGCCAAGGTTTACTAAAGTGGCTTCTCTTGTTCTCACTCTCACTCACCCACCTACCCGTGTAAGAAAAATCTTTCGTTCACTTTCTCTAATTTCAAAATTTGAAACACTACCTCTCTCTCTCTCCCCCTCCCTGTTGCCCTGCCTTGTGAACATAATGACCCATGCATATTTCACAGCGCACAAACCACTTTTATTTTTATAACTAAAACCACATCATGATTGAATCATTGCCCCTTTAAATTCAAAGTGCACATTCCTCTCTCTCTCTCTCTCGTCTAAACATTAGTCTTCACTGTGTGGAAGATTAGAGATCACAGCGATTTTGCTAAAATAATAGAAGCAACTATGTAATTTGACTAGAATATGGGTCACTGGGTGTCTGCTAGCTTTTATGGCCTGAAACGGACAGAACTTATGAGGGTTCACATTACCTCATAGGACTATATGGATATGTAAAAGGATTTATTCTGGGACACAGCAGTACCACATTCATAAATGGCATGTTCCCCACCTCTTCCAAAGCAATTATGTCACCCAGAAAAATTATAAACACAAAAAGGAAACTTTAAAAAGCATAATATAAATTGAATATTAATTAATATAGGAATTGTCTGTGTCTATGTGTGTTAATTATTATGGTAGTAATAATTAACATATTAAGTTTTTAAAACTATGTTAATACTATTATTTAAAATAAAATTAATAACTCATGCTACCAAAATTTATATAATTGTGTTAGTAGTTTTACAAATTTTTAGGTAAATAAAATTTGAAGAGGAAGGAATGATACCTTATTAGTTGAAGGCAAGAAAATCTTTCAAAAAATAAGGGTTTGAGAGCATGTAATTAGATGTAGTCATAAAAAAAAGATGTAGGAACTATCTTGATAAAAAAAGCATGCATGTCAAAATGATGTATTCCATCAATTAAATAATTAAACAAGCATGTCAAAAAATGCAATCGTTTGCATGATAAAAGAATGCAAAATTATAATCTTTCTCCATTTGGAGCACATTATAAACAGACATATATTATATAGGCTCCAATTAAAGATTTTTTCTTCTTTTATGTAAGTGGCCGTGGTAGGCCCGTACGCCCGGTACTCAATTTAGCTGTTTTTTTTTATATAAAAAAAAAACAATGGAGAGGCAAATACATAGGTTAAAAGGGGAACAAATAAGTGTTACTAAATTGAGCTAGCTAGTTGGTAATCGTTACTCGTTAGCCTCATTAGGTACTATACAAAAAAAAAAAAGTACTTGTATAGTAAAAACCTTAAATAGTGATACATGGGTTCATTGTCAGCTCAAAAAGAAAGTTTAAACTTTAAAGTTTAAGCTCAAAGTAATAACCGTAAAGGCACCGAATAATTAATCCAACGGTAACTACATTATTATTAAACTTAAAAGGTTCACCACGTCTAGTCAAACTTTTCTGATCTTAAAGACTTTAACCAATAATTTCCTTCCGTTTTGAACCTAAATCACCATATCCATTGAGATATTTTCTTTTCCCAAAATAAAAAAACATTTGACTTATTTAACTATGTATTGGCTTGTTAATCTTTATGAAACTAGCTGTAAATTAAGGGGGGAAAACAAGATACACTAAAAAAAAGTAGAATGATATGGGCTGATATCGTTGCATAAAGTGAAACAGTGGATTATGACGTGGACATCGAACTTTGGTGGGGCTTGTAACGTATGAACTGAAATTGACATCAATTTCTTTTTTCTTTTTTAAGTTTTGAGTTTTTATTTTTAAAATTGTGAACATATATTGTAATGCGTGGTTCTTAACCAACCGTTGCAAAAGCGAAAAAAAGAAAGGGGGGTAAGGTAATTAGTATTGAGAACCCACCAATAGCACTTGTTGGACTGGACCTTTTTATCATTTTAATTTAGTGGTAATGTAGTTGGAGCAGGCCATTATTTTGTTTTTTGTCCTCAGAGCTCAATCGATGATACACTCTGTGAAAAACTGTTGAAACACTTGATGCATCAACACATGTAAGAAGAAGTGGATTCTCTGCGAAGATGATCGATCCGGATCCATGCCTTTTTCTACTCCATCTGCAATTGATCTGCAACTTGGACCCGCTTTGAATACCAATGTTTAAATTTATCTCTCTTTTGCTTTTCTTTAATTATTGCTTTCAAATGTAATTAAATTTTCATGTCGATGCAAAAGCTAGTATTTAATCAGATTCACGTTTTGAAAACAAAACTATGACATGTGATTGGGTCATTTACTTTATATATTGCTCGTATACTTAACTTGATGCTGCATAGTACTATTAATTTTTAAAGGGACAATTATATATTTATACTTTTCTTAGAACTAACTGTAATTATAGTTAAATTATTCTATTTGCATTTAAAAGTTATACTTATCTCCCTTAATATTCCGTTTTCTTTTATTATTTTAAAATGATTTTAATTTGAATATACCATCAATGAATGATTTTTACACTTTCAATTAATTTAATAAGAAAAATAGGAATAATTTTAATTAATTTAAATAAGAAAATTATGTATAAATTTTAATCAAGTAGTGTTCGAGCCTATGCATTATATTGAATAATTTTTTTAGTACAACTAAAATTTATAATAAATGAATACTTCTAACATATAAATTCTATTTTAAATTTATGATAAATCATTTATATTATATGAAATATTATTTTTAATTATAAATAATTTATTCTAAAAAAATTATAATTCATGTTAGAACTAAAGATATAAAAAAGTATAGATTAAAAGAAATCAGAGATTAAGAATTTTTTTAAAAAATATTTTAAGGGGAATTCGAGGATTCTTTTACCATTTGAGGTGTTAATTTTACCCACTAAAATATTGCCCATTAAGAAGAATATATCATTCATTTTTGCCAATATGGTTTTACCTAAATACTAATGACATGTAGAATCCAACAACAACTAATTAATATTGATTAATTTCTTAGTAAAATATATTAATTAAAAGATTAAGATCATGTTTTGATATAATGTATTTTTGAGAATTTCTTTATTAAAAATAATACTATATTTTTAATAGAAAAGTTCTTAAAAATATTTTTAACTTATATCCAAATAGGACTGTGTCTAGTTAGTAGATTTTGGTTAGAAAAAAATAAAATAAAAAAGTATAAAATTATAAGATATTTCACTTATTCATATAAGCAGATAAAAGACGAAGGAATGAAATTTTGTGTGTGGAACCCACTTAAAGAAAACATCTCATTCTAAATGATGAGAATTTTGTACATACAATTTGTTAACAATTTTACCTGCTTTGCACAACTCTCTTCGTAGATCTACTTTTTGGTTAAAATCAACATTCCATGCTCATAGAGAAGTTTTTGAATGTCTTGTAATTTTTTTAAATTTTTTATCAAAAATAATATAAATTTATTCTAAATAATATATAAAATATATTACATATTTTAAATGTTACAAAAATAATATAATATTATAGTAAATTCTATGTGTCATATATGAAATAATAAAAAAATTAAAAATAATAAATTATATTTTAAAAAATAGTAACTAAATGAATAAAGAAAGAAAAAACACTTAATAAATATAATGATAAAAATGTCTTTATATGTTATTTTCTTTGCTTTATTTTTTTCATTCATTCAAATAAATGGGATTGTTTTATTTCTTTCTTAATTTTATATATCAAATAATACATATTTTTTATTTTATTTTTTCTCATGTTTTTTTTCTTCCATCCATACTAAACACACAAGTGGCTTCCTCGACATTCGTATTATCTCTTTATTTTTGTATGGTCTTTACTCACCTGTTTGCTTGATTTATGCAATGAATCATATATAAATATGTGATTAGTATTTTAGTTTGTTTAATGTAGAGGATATATAGATGTTTATTTTATATAATTAAAATTTAAAATGAATATTTTAAATATATATTATATTATAATTAAAATTTACAATAAATAAATATTTATGACATATAAATAACAAAAAGAATTGTTACACACTGACATACTAATCTAGAATAGTATGTCTCTAACATTTGTTTTAAAATAGATAAATGACATTCATTTTTAGGGATCGATAATTTCTTTTAGAGGCATCACAAGCATACTGTCATATTAATGCAAACATAGTAGGTATTACTTAGGATGATTAATTAATTTTTAGTTAACTTAACAATTTCCACACATAAACAATTAACGAGTGTCATATGATAACAAGGTCTAAGAATAATTTTATACTTTCTAGAAATGAAAACCATTTTTTTTTAACAAGGACCAAAATCAAAATTCATTCATTTTACAAGATTAAAAATATATTTATAAAGTCTTTTTTTAGAATATTTAGGTAAGTTTATGAATATATATTTTCTATTATTTAATATTAAAAACTTCCATTTTCTCCTATATTAAATAGATAAAAAAAACATCTTCATTTTCTTTCATTCCCTGTTTTTTGTTTTCATTTATTAAACAGACAAAGTGTTTTTTGTTGTGTTTTTACTTATTCCATATATCCAATTGTCAATAAAGTAGGCCGAATGACGATGGGCTTTCTCGTGGAGCCAGGGGCAAAGCGAGTAGATAATGTTTTGCCCATTAAAAAAAAAAAAAAGGAAGCAGAGGCAAAACGCCTACATAAGTTTTGTGATCGAAAGTATTATAGATGGCATTTTTTAAATATTAATACGCTTACATACATATTCAATGTTTGAAGTCATGATCACTTGTTAAACTGAAATAATTATATATATTTTTTTATTTTATCTATGTATTCAATAATAAATAATTTAATTATGTATTTATTCAGCAACTTTTTACCACATAAAAATTTTATAACAAAAATTATTGAAATATGATAGAAACAACTTATTTTAATAAGTCACGCGTCATGGCAAGATGTTTATTGAAAAAAATAAGTTTCTCTTTCAAACACTCCCTAAATGCTAATTATTATTAGCTTTAAGTACTTTTGTAAAAAAAAAAAAAAAACAAACAAACTAAAGTCACTACCAGATAAATACAAATATTACATAAACCTGATATAACATATCGTTTTGTTGGAGTACCAAGTGATGTATACTAAAATTATCCTTCTCTCCTCTCTATATTTCTATCTTTTCTATTTGATTTTACTTTCTACTTCTTTCAGCAATCTAAACAGAGTGTATGTTCTTCTAAAGCGTTAAATCTGAGTATTGGCCTTTATTCTTATTACAGATGAAAAAGAATGACATGCCTTTTTTAATTTTTCTGCTTGCGAATGAATTTGACAATAATGTACTCATCTTATTTAGTGGACCAGAAGACAAATTGCAAAATCCTCGTGATCTAATTTGTGGATTTTGAAATCCAATGTACGTGCTTTGAAATGCATGTTTGTAGTGCTTTTTTTTTTTCCCCCTTCAGTGTTAGATGGAATGCTTCTTTCTGCGGTGACTTTTTCAATTTTTGTCCAACAACGAGTGTTAGGTGAGAAATGAATAGGTAGAGCATTTATATAAATTTTGGTTTTTCTGCTAATATTATTATACTAAAGGGATTGTGACATGTTTTAATTTTTTAATTAGTCATGTGTAAGGCATGAAGCCTTCTGACATGTTTTAGAATCCCCCCAACCCCTACTCTGAACTCTTCACAAAAATGGACTGAGCTAAAAATAAAGGTAGCATGGATGAGAGTGATACACATAATTTATCTCTAGTTTATTCATCAATTCATCATCCTAAGGCTTAAGTATTAAAGAACAGCTTCCTTGTGCATTATAAGGAAGTAACTGCATTTTTCAAACTGTTTCAAAGTGAAGTAATTTATGTGACTGACTTGTCAAATATATGAGTCAGCAAGACATTTCAGAAATTTTCACTCTTACAAGGCACCCTAGTGGAACAGGTGGACAGTTGTGAGACCAAGCCTTGTGGGAGACTCTTAACAAAGGAGGCATATACTTGCTTGAAATGCAAGAGGGCTACCTATATGTCAAAACATGAAACCTTCCTAATGTGTAAATGATGGAGAAAAAATTGAAGAAAATCTTGAGGAATAAGCCATTGGGAAAGGTAAAATGGGTACCAAGCTATTTTGTGGTGATTATAGTGTGAGATGCATAGATGATTGGTGGAGTGGCTTCTTCATGTGCAAGGGAGAAAAAAGGTTTGAAAAGGACAACACACCAACAACAAATGTTAGTATTCATGACTGGCCTGTTATGGAATTTAAAACGTCCCAAAATATAAACAATGACCTTGCAAAATCTTCACCCTTGTCTAAGAAAAGCCTAGATGGTTCCTCTTTATCTCTCTTGCCCCTCTTGTTATCTCCTCCACTTTACTTCTTCTGCATGAGCCACACCCACTTCTTCACCAAATGGGGTGGCTGCAATCCCTTCTCTCTCCACTGAAGAAGTTCTGGCTCCGCTTGAATTCAACTCAAAAGAAGAGTATGTTCCAATTTCCATGATCATGATCATGTCCATGGCTGCATTGACATTGTTTTCTCTTTTGTGTGCATTCTAGTTTTATCCTATAATGCTTGTGTCCTGTTTTGTTTAAGTACTTTGCACAAATATTCTATTCTTGAATCAATCAATCAAATACACCAATGTTCCCTATCACTTCCATTTCCTCCATATATTTACCATTTCATTGTTATTTGAAATCAAGTAAATTGAAAACAATCCAATTTCATGTGTTTTCTTTCTACACTCCCATTTGAATTCTGGGAAACGTGTTTTTTACACAAACATACTATACTTTTTTTTTTTCCATTCCCAATAAGGGCACTGCATGATTTGATTCCTTCCTTCCCACTCCAACGTGATTCTTTTTCACAATTGTTTCCAACATTTCAGGAAGAGGGATTTACATTCTGCATGAAGATGTCAAGTCTTGCCCCTATGAAGACGTGCACGTCCTCTGGTCAATACTAGTGGAATCACATTCACCTTCTTTGCCATCCAAAAAATGAAGGCCTTGGGCACAATACAGAATTGATCAGTGGCTACTAATAATGTACATAAAAATATACATTTATAATGTCCATACCATAGAGTGTTTTATCTTACTTTTTTTTTTTTTTTTTCTTTTTTAACTTTTGTAGCACCAGAGCATAGAGTGACTCTCAGTTTTTACTTTTGAAGCACCTAAGAAGACGTTCTTATATAATAATCCATTATTCCATTTATCTTTATTCTTGAATGTTTTTTGGTTTATGCACTAGTTATTAGCCATATATGAAACATGTCTTTTATTATTGGGGAGACTGGGGCTAGGAAAGGAGAAAGTATAATGTCTTTTGTCTTAGTAAGGTTTTTTAATTTTTATTGTTAAGCTGTCTAATTGAAGCTGTTGAGATGGTAGTTTGTTCCTTTTGTTTCCCTTGTTGAAGTTGAGCTGTGAAAGCACAGGCGTAAACTTAGTCAATCTAAAAATGAGTGACACGATGCTAGGTTACAGAAAAATGGACCTTCTCGTTTAATCGTGTAACAAACTCAATGTGAAAGTCTTTTATTTTATATACTTCTTGTTTCCTTGACAATAATGTAAGTATATATGTAACAGTTGACACTGACATGCATTTAGTAGCAACAAAACCTCTTGGCATCTAAATAATTTCTTTAGATGCTTTGTTTTTTTAGAAGTTCTTCAGATGCTAATTGAGTTGAAATCACTTTCAACAAACTAGAGTAATCTACGGAGAAAAGGCATACACAAATTATATCTCAGAAAAAAAAGGAGGGGAGGAAGAGTTGATGTGATATTATAATTAAGTAGATGATATGACTTTTATAAGCCACAAGGGAATGAAGTGATGATTAAATACCTTGTGACAATTATATTGTCAAATTGAGGAGCAATATCAGAAGCATATTTCTTCTAAAAAAAATCAGAAGCATATTAAGTCGAATGTAAAGTCATAAAGTGATTAAGAGGGTCTAATTTAGTTTGTTCAACATAATATATGAAACTGTATTTAATTTTTACATATTAAAAAAAAGTGATAAAGTATTTATTCAAAATGCAATTAGTATTTGAATACTTTTGATGAAATATCTGAAGCCAACCCCCACCCCTCTTATCTTAAAGCCCCGGAGAATAAAAGGAACAATAATAATATAGAGAATTTGTTTAATTTTAGTGAAATGAAAACTAAATCTCATTTTTAATTGACGGCCAAAATAACTACTTTTGATGTTTTGTAGCAATATGGCAAATTGAAGCATTGTGGTATACGACCTTCCTAAAGGCATACGTATTACAGTAATATATATTAATTAATTAGTGGCTTCAAAAGGACTTCAAAAATTTAAATAAAATAAATGGCTTCAAAAGGTCTTTCAGTCATTCACATATGTCCATCCATATTTGGAGTTCAAACCATGTGCTTTCATTTATTTATGCAGTGTTTACACTAATAGTGTGTTAACAAAAAATATTACTCCAAGAAGAAGTACTTTGGAGAATAAATAAGCAACTCAAGTGAAAATTCATATACCATTGGAGGTAATTTTTAATGGAACCCACTAATTCACGGGCTGCCAAGAGGAGCATTCGGTGCTCTTTCTTTCATGTGAGAGTAGATTGATGAAATAATAATATAAGTGAAAGCTTTGCAAAGTTGAATTCAGGCTGGAGCAGCAATGCTCTACGAAGTCTTGAGATTTAATTAAGTAGATTGAATAAAATATATGAATTGTTATAATTTATAAATCTTTAGTATTATCGGTTACAGATAAAAGAAGTAATGGTATGTGAATTTAACATTTCGTTTCTTCACGGGAATTTAACATTGCACTGTACATTTAACATTGAAAAAGGATTGCATTATCCGTTGGAGCAGGAGCGATGCATTTTAACATTACAGAACAATGCATTTTATTTGTTTTTTTTCCTTTTTATTTCCTTTCTTTTACACATAAATATATCCAAATCAGTATGGTCCCAATTTTAATCTGCATTATTTTTTATACATTATAAATTTTCAAGTAAATTTTTATTTAATTAAATATAGTATATATTTATTTGTTTTTATAATTGTCATAGAAATAAATTAAACTGTAATTAAGATAAATAGTAGAATATAAAAGAGTGGGATATATTGTGAGATCCATTAAAAAAATTCTGGTAATTTTTCAATTGGAAGAAAAAATTGATTAAATTGCTTAAAATAAGAAAGCTGATATAATATTATAGAAAATATAAAATATTATAAAAAAAATCTGTCTAACATATTAAGATACCAGTCAGTCATATTGAATAGAGAGGCTGAGAGGCAGATTTGAGATTGCAGATTTGCAGAGAGAGAGAGAGAGAGAGTCCGAAAGTTAAAACGGAAAAGTGCTCCCACTGTCCCCGTCCCGAACTCCCGCTCGGCCGCTCCAGCGCTCCCCAGTCCCCGGTGACTCCAGCCTCCAGGCTCCTCCGTCTCGGCGTGGTTACAAAGAGAGAGGCCCTCCACACACATTCGATTACTGAAGGCTGAAGGTGCCGCCATCTCCTTTGATTTCGTTTTTTTTTTTTCCCACAGTGACGTTGTTTTCAAAATTTACACTTGATATTTGCCCTCCACACACATTCCTTATTTTCTTTTATTCAATTTTTATCAATTTCCGAAAAGCCCAGGTTGAAATTTTTTATGAATTTTTGGTGTTTTATTTGGTTGATGGAACATGTGTTGCAAGATTATAATGGAAATTGTGGATATTTTGATTGGGTTAATGAAGGGACTTGACATCCTATGAAGAAAAAGAACATGATGATGGAAGTTATGCATTGAAAGCTTTAGACTGAGTTTTGATAATTTGGTTTTAATTTTTAGCCTCACACTTGATTGTGATGACAAGTTGTATTCTGTGTGTTTTGTCTTGTTAACCTCCTAGGCTCTTTGATTGGCCAAGTTGGTAAACATGAAATCAGTTGCTTAGAACTGACTTTGAAGAGCTGTTTCTGGGTTTGTGTTCGTACTGCAAAATTGCAAGCTACTGTTCCTCATACATTTTTACCCATTGCCAGAACTGATGCCCTTTTATGTGTTCGACGAAAAGCCCAACCCACTCTACCACCCATACTTAAAGTTATATATGTTAATAAACATATTATTACAAGTGCTTCATCTTCACTACATTAACAGTAACTGTTCCAGTCTGTTATTTTTATTTTCCTTGAAACCAACCCTTTGTTGCCAACAAGACAATCATAACTCCTTCCACCTTCATACCAACAGACAACACAGGCTTGTACACACTCAGTGATGGATCCAGAAAATTTATGAAGGGTGGGCACTCTTCTGATGATGCCGTAGCCGTGACTGAGGCCAGCCCACATGACGCCGGAGAAGCAATTGCGTGGGTAACTAACATTATTTGATTAAAAAAATAAAAAAATGAAAACTGCAGAAAGTAATAAAATGGGTGCAGAAAGCAACAACGTCGCCCAACTAAACAAAACAATACACAAGTATATATCTTCTCTTCCATCATGGTGCCGCTCCTCGTCCTTGCTGGTGTTGCTTCTCTTCCTTCCTTCCTTCTACGGCTTCTCTTCCAACACCACCTACCGGTTAAGCAAATACATTGATGTTTACCATTCTACCGTACATGTGTGTGAGTGCAAATGAGAGATTGGATACAAACCAAAATTTAAGGGTGGACACCGGCGCTCCGCACTTGCCGTCACGCCTCCGCCTCTACTCACACGACGATCCATGGCTAGATTCAAGGGTGGACACTTGTCCCCCTTCTCTTCAACGTGGATCCGCCTCTGTACACACTACAGTATACTTTTTATGGCTTTCCTCCTGCAAACATCACACTCACACCTTTCCCTACCCACCTTGTCTATGTTATAATTTGTGTTTGTGCAAATCCCTTGGAACACATAGTTTGATTTCATTTACTATGTGCAGTGCACGACAAAAGAAGGTGAAATTGACACTGAAGATCTAATTGGTTACAGAATTAAAGTTTGGTGGCCTACATATAAGAAGTAAGTGCTAGGGATAAATTTTATAGACATCAGTTGCTGAGGCAAAATAAGTTAGTTCTGGTCATTATTAGGGAGCACATGAAAAATATAGAAGCCTTATTTGAATAAACTTCTCTATATCCATATTTTTTACACTGTTTTCACATTAATGTTTAAGACTTGGAACTACAAGAATGTATCAAACTTTTTATATGGGATTAAGTATAAATCATCGCAATTAAGTGTAAACTAGATTGAGCTTGAATATACATTTAACATTTTTGTATTAGCTAGGATGAAAATCAGTGCAGTATGACTTGTTTCTGTTGCTTCTGACTTCTCATGTGAGGTAAAATATTAAAATGATTGCAGGTTAGAATTCATAATTAATTTTTAGCATAAATTAAATTACATTTGTATTTTTTTTAAAAAAATTGTCTTTGTTTTTAACTTTTATTTATTTAGTTATTTTTTTTAGGTGAACTGACTCGCTGGTCCACCAACCCATCTTAAAGTGGGGTGGACTAGCATTTCTAGTCCACTTTACAAAAGTGGACTAGTCCAATCTAAACCGTTTTTTGGGTGAGTTAGGATCAATCCAATCCGTTTTTGATGGATTGACCACTTTGCCAACCCTAGATAAATGAATAGTTGACCTGGGCATGATATATACTGGTCATGTTTTACCATCCATTTGAATTGCGGACTTTTTAGCCCCATCAATTTAACTCGCATGTTTTACCAACGAGTTTTGCATGTCTCATGGGTTTTTTTTTAATAATTTAATATAAAAATATAAAATACTAATAAATAAGATATATAAATTGAGTAAAAATAAAATTAAAAAAATAGAATTTAAGTACTTTATATATTGTTAAATAGTTGATGAATGATGATAAAATATTTTGAATTGGTAAAAAATTATAGATTAAATAAATATTATGTAAAAAATACTTTTTAAGTGACTTAAGATGCAAATTATGTTATCATTTTGGACAAATAATTTTTTTATTAGATATTTCATAGTTATTTTTTAAAATGGGTCAAATTTTATATATATATATATATATATATATATATATGTATTTTTAATTATTTTTATCTAATGCTAGATGACCCGCCAAGTCCGCGAATTATGCGGGGTGGGTGTGGGCTTGCTAAAATTGAGACCTTTAAAATGCAAATTTTGTGGGACAGGCTTTACGACTTGGGTGAGCTTAACAGCATGCGCAACTCTAATGAATAGTGAGAGGGGTGTTGTCATAAAAACGTGTGATATATAATATTTTGAGTATAATTTATTTGTTATTTATTGATTTTATAATAAAGTTATTTGTATAATAAAAAAAATCTTTAACATAATAATAAGAATATTTTAATAATTATAATATATTCTACGAAAAAAATAATTTAATCAAATATGTCTTAATCATTTTTGAAAATATAAAAAATATTTCCAACTAAATTTATAATTAATTAAACATATTTTTTAAAAATATCCAAAAATAACATTAGGATCTTTTATTCCAAAAATAAAAAAGTTATTCATGAAACAACCTCCTATTTAATAAAATAACTCAAAGAATTGATTCACCCAGTCCTGGAAGGTTCGTTAACATGAGTAAACAAATCATTGAGTTTGGGAACATACTTAATATTCAGGACAAAAAAATCTTTATTTAATAAAATACTACTGATTATTATTATAGCTGTCAGAAAAATTAGTAAAACAATGAGTGAAAGAGTAAAGAAACCCAGCGGGGCTTGTTTATGCCGTGTGCGCTTTTGCGTCTGGTAAGCTTCATCTCTTTCTGGGTTTTTGCTGCCTTATTTTTCTTTCTGTAACATGCGCTTTCTCTGTTATTGTTTAATACTACGGTTGGGTCATATGTTTTAACCATCGACCATTATTTATCTGTACAAGAAGCCCATTCACATGTTAATGTTGGAACTAGTTTTCCTTTCCTTAATAACAGCAAAATATAAAGAAAAACAGTTTCTTTGTCTACCCAAAATCTGATTTTTTTTTCTCATCTTTTTCCCTCCCTACTTGAATGTTTGATCGTGGCTTCATATTTTTTCCATTGTGCTTTTGAATTTGCTGCATCTGGCATTAGAACATGTATCTCATCCTGATACTGATATACACTTTGACATTTGACAATTGTTTGCAGTGCACATGGATTTTTGTTGCCCTTTTGAAGATAGTTAGACAAACTATTTTTTGGGGGAAGGAAGGTTCAAGTCTTCAAGAGCAGTTTCATCCTTTGGACGGCTATTTGGTTTGAATTCTCCTCTCATTGCCTGAAAGTTAAACAATGTCAGGTACAAGGTTTCTCTTAAGTAATGGCATCCTTTTACACGCCTCAGATGCCCCTCCAGTCAAAGTCCTCCTTGAAACTCATCCGGGTACTTTCAAAATGAGTAACAATTTAGTTAAATGATCAAATGAACTCTCGCAAGATTTTATTATACCTTTCCGTGTTTAGTTTAAAGCTTATTTAGCTAACTTCTGGTCTAGGTGCTTACACAACATCACGCACTCACAACAATGCTTCATGGTTGTTATTTTGGGAGAGACACATTAAAAGACTTTCACAATCTATACAAATTCTATCAAATTTGGCGCCACAACTTCTATTTAAATCTAATAATTCTGAGATTTCCTTACCTTCATCAGTCGCCTCGGCAATATGGCAACCCTCTGTTCAGATGCTTGCTAATGATTCGATGTGCAAAGTCTTGCCGATTGCATTGAAAGAGAGGAATGATTATGAGGAACTGGCCATTACAACTCTTGTTAGTGGTAAATTGGAGGAATTAAATGCACACGAGACTGTCAGTGAGGAAAGAATGAGTAAAATTCTTGACGTGCATGTGCATGTTGAGACTTATGTTCCTCCTACATTTGGTATTTGGGGAAATGGTGTACATTTGGCTGTGGTGGGCTACGGGAGGAATGTTGCTGCTGCTAAATATTCGGATTGGGTAAGGTCAGTTTATGCAATTTGAATTGTAAGCATTGTTTTTCCTTAAAGAACTGTTCTTTGCCTTTTCCTTAGACAACTCTTCTATGCTTTTTCCTTAAATCCTATATAAGAAAAATAACAGGGTATTAATGAATATAGATACAGACACTAAAAAGTATGAATATTTTTTAATTTATTATGGTTTGCTTAAATTTCTTTAATCAGTTGTCTAGACATTAGGGGCATTTTCCATTGTAGGTTAAGTTCCCGAAGGGACACATTTACGGATCAATGACATGAACTTATACAAACATATAATTAAAGATCTGTTAAAAATTATTTTATATAATATTGTTGTAGAAATTCTCTTTTTGTTCTACCTCCAATCTGCATGTGTTGCCTGATGACTTGGCTTCTCAGATGATCTGATTTGAATCTTTTTAAGAGACGCTAGTGATTTAATTGTTTGATTTCCCTGAAATTATTTAGCATGTCTGTAACATGATTAAAAATTTAATTATATAATGCATGGTTGATATGCTGAAAAAAACTTTTTTTAGTGACTATAACTCCTGTAATGAATTGAGGATGATCTACTTTTCTTTTAAATTTCATTATTAATAATTAATATTTATATCTGCAAGTTGCAATCTCTGGCAATGTAAAATTACATCAGATTAGTCATTTTCTTGCTGCTTGTTGTGCTGATGTTCCTTGATTTTTAATAGTTGGAAATTTTGTCTACAATGCAGGATTAGGAAACCTCTGGAAAAGCTCAGGCCTCCCTCAGTGACAGAACTGTTGCTGTCTAATGATGGGGATCAGATCCTCGAAGGTTGTGTGACAAATTTTTTTGTTGTTTGCTGCAAGGTGAGCTTAATTGATCTCTCTATTTAAATTCTAACTATATTCGGGCTTATCTTATGCTAGAGTTCCTTATGCATGCCTTTTTTAATTAGTAACCATACTTTTTCATCACCCTCAACAATTTGAACCTAAAGCTGTTGTTACATAGTGTAGTTGGATAGATCAAACTTTAATATTCTAACAAGATTTCTTAAATTTGATTTGTTGTAATGCTAAAACTAATGCAACAAGCCTGCTTTAAATAGCAGTGATTGTTGACTAGGATGGACTATTCTTTGTTATGATATAGATTGACAAGCATACCTATTATTAAAAACCTCTAAGTTCATCTTCTATTCATTTTGAAGTATGGAAATTTTCAGAATGAATTCCTATTTGATGAATACACAGTACTCAACTACTCGCTGAGTTTCAAGCCTTTTATATGTTTGTGTTGTATTTTAAAATTTTAAGATTTTGCGCTTTCATGATCATTTGATGCTCACTGCCTTATAGTGACTGCAAAGGAATCATGATTTGAGTTTCTCCTGCTCTTTTGTTGTGTGTGGGCATGTATATGTGCATGTGTGTATTGGAACATTTTATGAAATAAGCTTACACATCATGGATTTTACTTTCTAGTTTTGCTTTTGGTAGACAGGCATGTGCAAATTTTAGTGTTCATTTCCTATTTCATTTTAGGAAAGGAATTCAAATGATGAGAAGGCCCTGTGTGAATATGGAAAGAAATACTCTTTCGAAGTACAAACAGCTCCTATCAGGGATGGTGTTCTTCCAGGAACAATACGCCAACTAGTGCTTGAGTATGATTTGATTATAAATCTAATTTTTTTGTTGCTATATTTTCTTTGACCATAAAGAAACTGTGTCCTTGTGTAAAATTTTTATTAGAATTTATGTTATTTACTATCTATAAGCTTAGCAGAGGGTTAAACCCATTAGTATTTCTATGTTCCAGCCATTCCCTTTTTTTAGTTTTTTTCCTCTTCATTTTTTCCCTCCTCCTTTCACCCCTTTTATTTTAGTTTATTTTTCATCTCTTTTGTCTTATTTCCACTTTTTCTTCCCCTCTTCCTTTCTCTTTTTTTGTCTTATTTCCGATCTATCATTGGGTTCATCTACCACCAATCCCAATTAACTTGGGTTAAAAGTGCTGTTGATGTTGATGTTGACTATGGTCTATAGTTTAACAATTTGCTTGACATTATTATAGAATTAGGGCTTTATCTCGTATTGGTAACAAGAAGACTTAAAGCATTGGCTTTCTATTTTTGTAGTGTTTGAATAGTCTACTTATGATATATTGCCTTTCATATGGAGCTCTTATATCTATTGTATCAGTTATCACAGTTATAAACTTAATTCTTAAAGCCAGTTTGGTAAGAGGGAGTCTTGCTTTCTCTAATATTGGGATTTTGCCATGGCCACAGAGAAATGTTAGTGGGTTAAAATGAAACTAGGTTATTATTTTGTCAGGAAGATGTTACGCTGGAAATGCAAAAGGAATAAAAAGAAATGGGGGCAGTGTCTTATTTTATTGGATTGAGAGACTACTAAGAAGCACTGACAAGTTGCTTCGTATGATATTGAGCAATTACTTGCATTATGTGCAGGATATGCAGGAGTGAAGGAATTCCATTTCGAGAAGTTGCTCCATCATGGTCAGAATGTGAAATCTGGGAGGAGGCATTCATCACAAGTATTACTTTGGTTTTTGAATTTCATTTATTTAGTGTTCAAATGCTTTAGAGATTTCCGTATCTATGTTGACTGAGTAGCTAATGAAGCCCTATGAAAGCTGTAAAGCTGTATAACTTCTAAAATTGCTCTTTCCTGGACCTGAATCAACGGGTGCTAATTGTTTCCAATACCTTTAAACTGGATCAAACTAGTTGTTGGACTCAAGAAATGAACACACTGAATTCTAAATAATGACAAAAGTCTGGTTGGGCTAGGTTTGAGCACAAACACGGTTTCCCCCTAAGAAAGAGCTTCCTCTTTCAAAACACAGGGAATAACAATCTGACATCTTAATTTCCTTTTACAAGTCTACAACACAACTTATGTATCACTATAACTGTCACATCATCATCACCTAATAATATAACTTCCTAATACAGATTTATAACTGCTAAAATCAAATGTTGGCCTAGCATGTTCTAACATTCACTAGGGACTAAATGTCATTGCAGATAGCTTGAGGCTTTTACAACATGTGGATAGTATTCAGGTTCCAACAGAATGGCAATCAGTCCATTCTAAAACGTGGAAGGATGTATCCTGGACAAAAAAGCAATTTCAGGTGGTATATTTCTACCGGTGCTACAATTAATTCACTTTTGTTTTTAATGATTTTGTCAACTCGAGTAACTGCAGGGTGGACCTGGGATGATCACAACTGTTATCCAGGTAATTTATTTATTACTTCTATATTAATGAAAAAAGGGGGAAAAGGAAGCAAAAGATGACACTAATCTTCTATATATATTTACAAGCAAAAGAAAACTTTGATTCAAAATCAAGCTTTGCTTGTTTTTCTAAGCTTTCGTGTTTCTAAATTATATTCCACAACATTGCAATCAGAAAGCCAAAATGTTCGTTCTTTTAACCAGGAAAAGATCATGGAGAAAGCAATTCTGGAAGGGTACCCAACAAGTAACATAAAAGCAGGTTGAAGATCCTACTGAGTTGCTAATATGCTGGGATGAAACGGACAATAGTTTACCATCTAGTTCTCCCTTTCTTTGGTTGGCTTATTCATTGCCATATTTTCTTAGTTCATCAAATAGATGACAGTGTGATCTCTAGGAAGATGGTCGTTTTCTTGAATCTGAAGTCTGAACAAACTTCATGAATAAGCCAGAGACCAAACGAGAATTGGAACAAAACTAGAGAAATCAAGTTCTCATACTGATGTTTAGCACTATTTATTTACTCCTCCATACACCACTTTTGTGAACATTAATAGCCGCTTATTTCTGTTTATATGGAAAATGTCTTCTAAAAAAATCACTTTGTTTTCGTTTATTGAAAAAGAAGAGAGGAAGCAAATGAATCTAAAGCTAATCTCCCATGTACTGGATTCCCATCACATATCATAGAGCATCATATTATAACGGACAAGAGTGCCAGACCAAATTAAAATCGTTATTCCTTGAGTCATGCTTAGCCAAACAATCCGTGCAAGAGTTTACTTCAAATTATGCTCAAGTTTTAGCTCCCAGTTCTTGGATAATTTTCCTGGTGTTATTCACAATGCAAGCATTCATGTGATGGTCATTGACTCTCTGCTCCACCATGTTAATTACCATTTGAGAAATAGAATAACAATTTTCCTTATACCATGAATCTAAGCTAGTGTAAAACTAGAACTGTCAATGGGTTAAGGTTAAGGGCTTGAATCCACCTTAACCACTGAAGTTCTAGTCCCGCACTGAGTTATTTTCAGTTCAAATTCACATTTAATAATTTTAGGGGGTTGGAGCTAGGGTTTTTGTGGGTCTGGGTCAGCTCACTGTTGGTGCTAGCCCCTCTAAATGTCATCCATCGTCCCAACCACCAAACATTGTCGGATCCCCACTGCCGCATGCTCACCACCGTCAGTCACATATTGGAGCACACTACATGGACCATTTTATTCAATAATTACAAATAAAAAAAATAAAAATTTTATTAATTTTTGGGATTCTTAGTGTATAACATTTTTTATTTTTTATATATACTAACCTCTTTATCGAGTTTGAAGTCATTAATGAGAATTTAAAATGTCATGGTGGATGGAAGCACCCTTTTTGAAGTGGTGCATGGATGACACCCTCTAAGATTCAATAAATCCACAGCCCACAGGCATTCGATAAGATTCAAGAGATACCCCTTTCCTAATAAAAATATAACCTCGCATTTTGTAAACTTCATGTCTTCTTTTGTACTTATTAGTAAAATAAAACCATGTTCAGGTCATATAAAATCTAGAAATTCTGGGAATCAAGGTATTTTTGGTTTGTGTTTGTCTTTTTTTTTTTTCTCTCTCAACGTAAATGTTTTAAATGATAACTACCAAAAAAAAATGTTTTCACTTTCAATTACAAAGATGTTGTCTAATTTTCACTTTGTTTTCTTTTTTCCCAAAGTTTGTATAGGAAACAGTAAAAAACAATAGAAACAGTTGTTTTCGTTATTTCTTATGCAATTTTTTAAAAGTAAGAAACAAAATATAAAAAAAAAGTATAATAGAAAATGAATAAAAAAATGTTTTCTTGAACAAACGATCCGTTGTTTTTTCTTTTTCCTTACAACTTTTTGAAGACATAACATAAAATAAAATAAAATAAACAATGTAAAGATTACTAGCTGTGTTCGGCTACCAATCGAGCTAAGCAAAAGAAATTCAAGATAAGTCAACGAAAATCTGGCTGCGTGACAAAATAAATTTGGTCGTCAGCAGATGAGCCATGTTTCAGAAAGAAAAAAAAAACCATTTAAAAAAATGAAAATGTCACGTGCAAAAATGAAATATGGCAACAGTATTGAATTTTGTCTTTAAGCCGATCGACAGAATCAGTTTGTGATTATATGGAAAGTAAAAAATGTGAACTGTGCTATTTTGAAGAAATCGGATATATAAATTATGATTTTATTCGTTTAGTTTTATCTCTTGTTCTGGACATAGTGGCATCTGGAGACACCGTATTGGATCACTCTGTAACATAAATACATAATCCAAGTCCAAAAGATTAGTGTGTGCATAGAGACAAATATAACTGCTGGATTAGATGCCTTTATTATAATAATAATATTTTTTCTTAAACTACACACATTTCGTTGTCTTTTGTTCTAACCTTTAGATATGTAAATCTTCTATGATAAATGAATCACCTCATGCAACTGATTTGGAAGAAATGACAACACTATAAACTTTTTTTTACAAAAGAAAAAAGAAAAAAAAAAGTGTTGGTTCCATAAGATCGGCTTAGAGAATTTTTGTGTGGAATATTTGGCTCATTACTAAATTAATGAATACTAACTCTACTTGCATCTATGCTCTTATAAATAAATAAAAAACTGTAGAGATATATTTTATGATGAAGTCATGTTAAGAACTCATTTATTAACATTTTACCCCCTTTTTTAAGTATAACAAACAAATCTTTAGAGCTAAAACATTTACAGCATGAAGGAAAGAAGAAGAGGGAAAGTCTTGCTTAGTAAACAACTTCGAGTTATATATATATATATATATATATATATATATATATATATATATACTTGTAACTAAATTTTACTTTGAATTTACAAGATTTAGTCCAAAAATATTCAAAGATAGTAAAATGTAATCAATCATCTCCACTATGTCTATTCAATTCTTATTGTCATAACTTTTCTTTGAGCTTTGTAATGATCATGTCTGTCTTTAATTGTCATTAATTGTTATTATGAGTGTCTTATGATGACTTTTTGGTGATTATTATGACTTTAGGTGAGGTTGTAAAAGTATCTATCATTTTAACTAATGACCGATCAATGAAAACGTGAAATAACATACTGATTGAGTAGAGATTGATTGTCAATCTCGAAAATCATTGGTCGGTGATTAGTATGGTACATAGTCTTCCAGCCTTGAGTGCTTAAGCACGAAAAGGCTCAAAGATGGTTGACCGATGAACGATAACGTACACGATCCTCCTTTTAATGGTGGATTGATGATTAATAAGGTACATAGTTCTCTAACCTTAAGTTCTTAAGCATGAAGAGACTCAAAGTGGCAAGGGCGGACTACCGACACCGTACATAGTTAGATTAAAAATGGTCAACCATTAATTGATACAATACATTGTCCTCCTGTTAACGATGGGAGATCGATACGGTAAAATAACTATATTATTGAGAGAGTTTAACGGATAGACCATGGCATACTGAATTAAGTAAACTTGAATATTCATATAGAACGAGCAAGCTTAAAAAACAAAAACGAAGAGATGCTGATTATTAATTTGGTATAACTGCTGTATATTCTATTGTTTTCATCTATAAGGCACAATTCAACAGTTTATTTACATAAATTTGATTTAGAGTTTGCCAAATTTGATTTTGATAGAATCATTTTTAAATTATTGAATATAATCAAAATGTCTGTCTAAATTAATCTAAGCGTATGTTTGGATCTGTGTCCTGCAACCAAAAACATGCGTAAGGGATGTGAAAATGTAAAACAACTATTTCATGCTTCTGCATAAGATCCATGGTAGACGTGAAGAGAGAAGATCTTGATCCACATTTTTGATTTTTTACAAACACTATAAATCATATTTCATATTTGAACGTGTATTTTAATTGATTTTATATCTTCAAGAGAAAAAAAAAAAAGCACATGATATCGTGAAGTTTATTTGACAAAATATTTTCTGGGTTTTATTGTATGATATTAAAAATACTTTTTAAGATTTTACTTTCATTTTTTTTTTTGTAATCCAAACAACATACGGAAAAACAAAAGGGAACAAATGCTTGTTAGTTGTCACAAATTTAATGTTGGAAGTTCAATTGTCTTAAGGCAGCATCTACAATCTACAATCTACAATCTACACGATGGTCGGCCCTAAAGGCTGTTGGGGGCACCAGCCACCAGGCATGTGCATAGCCTTATTGCTTGAAAGCACTTCAAATCTTTAATATTTAGGTCACTTTGGTGGGTGGGTATGGTTATCGTGATGTAAGCTTATTACTGGGGATTAATTTTTCATAACGTGATAAATTTTTATAATGTGACTTATATATTGTTAATAGGTAATATATGTATTCATTTTCATGGAAAACAAGTGTCTCATAATATATTTTATAATAAATTAAGAATATAAATGAAATTAGTATTTTTTATATTTTAAAGTGAGTCAATTTTTTTTTATTCAAATGGAAGAGTCTTATATCTTATAATTATGACTAAAAAAATATATTTATTTATTTATTATATAAAGGACGGGAGGGAATATTAAACAAACAAAATCTATGAAATTTTATACAATTTATAAACTAAATGATTCTTTCTTGCTCCACTTTGTTATGAAATATAATATATTATTCAAAATATAATTAAATATTTTTTACTATTAAAAAATGTCTATAAATATATAAAATTTGATATATATGATCATTAAGATCATAATACTGCATAACTGAATTGTTGAAATGATAAAATTAACTTAGTGTTATTAAGTTATTGTTTTACTAAATTTGTCATATTTTTTAAGAAACACGGCTATTTTTTGTTCAATAATCACTAATAGATGTTCTTCCATTCATATGTTTGTTTGAGGACAGCCCATAAAATTGAAACAAAATTTGACATCTTGTATCAATGGATCATGTCACTGCAAGTCTGCAATTAACAAAAAATAAATCATGTCACTGCAAAAAATATTCGACCAGAGCGCTTTATCTTAAAAGAATAATTATTAAATTTTATTTTGGAAAATAGAAATACACTACTTAAAAAAAAAAACTTGGAAAAGAATACAAATTAAAATTGATAGCTAAACTATACAAAAAAAAAAAAGAGAGGTTCAAAACCAATTCTCAGCAAATATATTAAATGTGCAAAATTTTGACATTTTCTCACTTCATATTGGTAAAGAATTTAGAATCCAGATTAAATTTGACAACTACTATTATATTAAAAATTACACAAAAAACCAAAAATAAAATTTGAGGCTGAAAAGCAATTCCCTACCAAAAATCCACATGCACGGACAACTTGAAGTGTAGGCATAGCTAGAATTCAATAGCACTGGTCCCCTTTTCTTTATCAAAGGCCAGTTCACCATGGGGCCACCACTGATCCACCTGACTTAACCAATTATTTCTACTCTCTTCATCACCACTGGTCCTAATAACTATTTTTATTATAAGTCCTAATTCTAACCCCAAATTATTTTGTAGTATGCCTGTCCTCCACAGTGGATAACTAAAATAAGAAAGCACCCCTTAGAGAAGTAACAATTAAAGGCATGGCCAAATCAGAAGAACAAGTTAATCAAATTCACTAAATTAGTAACAATAACAAACAACTCCCAAATTCCCAACTAGAGAGGTGTTCATAAATTTCAATGATGAAAAAAGTCTAACCTTCCCATAAATTGCAATAGGACCTAAATTCCCCTCCCGTGCTTAGAGCACCACATAAAATGTTTGTTTAATAATAAGAAAGCCTATATAAATTAAAAAACATTGGCTAGTAGACAAAATCTACAATGAGGATATTAAGGTGGATGTGAGATTATACGAAGATGAATAAAATAAAAAATGAAGATATTCAACCAAAGATAGTAATAGTACCAGTGAGTGAAACGATGAAGGAACATAGATTGAAGTGATTTGGACACGTAATGAAATGACCTTTGGATGTTCGTAAAATCAAAAAATTGTTACAAAGAGCTTGACACAAAGAAAGATAGAAATAGATCAAAACTGACATGAGAAAGGTAATTAAACAATACTTAATGAAATAAAATATAAATTGGTGGACGATGTATCTTATGACGAAATGAAGAAAAATTATAAATTTAGAGAAAAATTGGACCCATTGTTATCTTTATGTTATATATAATTTCTTTTAGTCTTTTTTCTCTTTATCTTTCCCTCCTTCTTTTTCTGTTTTTTAACTTTATATATTTATCATTAGGTTTATTTACCACTTACTTCAATTAATTTAGGTTAAAGATGTTGATGGTTGGTCCATGGAGGGCAACCTGTTGCATTTAGAGAGTGATAATGGTTTTACAGCTCGTGATGAGATGTAAAAGTTAGATGAGGCTAGAAAGAGTGTGTGTGTGTTTGTCATTTATTTGTCAGAGAAGCGTGGTGGTAGATTAGAGGTATGACTGAGGTATCTATCACTCTCCTACCTTGTGAAAATTTGCCTTGTTGTATAGGTTAGTTGGCACTTGGCATTTGGCAATAACTTTGTCCTTTTGATGGACCTTCCTAGGCTCTTTCTATCTCTCTCTATATCCACAGAAAACCAAATAATTAGTTATCACAGTATCTATATTCCTTGTATATATATGGACAAAACTACTCACTTTTTTTTGCTCTCTCTCTTTTCTCGTCTTCTTTATCTCTCTCGCTAGCTCACAGAAGAAGTAAAAGGCCTTTATTTATAATTTATAAATAAAAGCAAAGGAGATAACAGATAATAAGAAACAAAGCATGAATGGTGCTGCATGTGTTGAGGCAGAGGGCTGTGAGTTTGTGGAAGTCGATCCCACGGGAAGATATGGAAGAGTATATACTTTCTCTTTTACTAACTCATCAACTTTTCTTAGTTCTTTTATATTCCAAGTTCTGTGTTCTGATTATAAGATTTGGATTTTCATGTTTGACAGTATAGTGAAATTCTTGGCAAAGGTGCTTCCAAGACAGTGTATGCATCACATCCTTAATCTCTTGGTTTTTAGCACAGCCTCCTCTGAATTTTCCAAAGAAAACCTCTAACTTCTTTGAGATACTCTCCTTTTTGTTATTTAAGTGAAACAGTTAATGGGATTTCAACAAAATGAGTTTCTTTTTATAATGAGAGCATATTCATTTGTTGCAGCTATAGAGCATTTGATGAGTATGAAGGGATAGAAGTAGCATGGAATCAAGTAAAGCTTTATGACTTTTTGCAGAATCCTGAAGATCTTGAGAGGTTATACAGTGAAATTCATCTTCTCAAGACATTGAAACACAAGAACATCATGAAGTTCTATACTTCCTGGGTTGATACTACCAACAGACACATTAACTTTGTCACTGAGATGTTTACCTCTGGGACTCTTAGACAGTAAGCCCTCTCCTTAATCCTTAATTTTTTTATTAGTGTTGTGCATGTATGTATGTGTGTGTGTGTGTGTGTGTGTGTGTGTGTGTGTGTGTGTGTGTGTGTGTGTGTGTGTGTGTGTATTCCATTCAATTCTTCTTGTTTTTGTGGCTTACAATATGAGTGTGCTTATTATATTCATTGTGTGAGCAGGTACAGACTTAAACACAAACGGGTGAACATCAGAGCTGTTAAGCATTGGTGCAGGCAGATTTTGGAAGGGCTTCTGTATCTGCACAGCCATGATCCTCCTGTGATCCATAGAGATCTCAAGTGTGACAACATTTTCATCAATGGCAACCAAGGGGAAGTCAAAATTGGTGATCTTGGCCTTGCTGCAATTCTCCGCAAATCTAATGCTGCTAGCTGCGTTGGTGAGTAGAACGGCATCATGAAAATCTTTGATTATATTCCAAAAGATGAATATGAAAATGTTACTTTCTCTTTGATAATTACTCTCCATGTCTGCACATTTACCAGTTTAAGACTCTTGATTTGCTTATTCTTCTTCTTTGTTTTACTCCAGGCACACCTGAGTTTATGGCTCCAGAAGTGTATGAAGAGGATTACAATCAGTTGGTTGACATATACTCTTTTGGAATGTGCATCTTAGAGATGGTCACTTTTGAATATCCTTATAGTGAATGCAACCATCCTGCTCAAATTTACAAGAAAGTTGTATCTGTAAGAACAAAAATTTGTTTTTTTTTTTTTTTTTTTTACCTTGATTCATTTTTCTATTTGGTTTTTCTTCTTGCTCCACTTATTTGCGTGCATATTTTACAGGGGAAGAAGCCAGAAGCTCTTTACAAAGTAAACAATACCGAGGTGAGGCAGTTTGTAGAGAAATGCTTAGCAACTGTGTCCCTCAGACTTTCAGCTAGGGAACTCTTGGATGACCCTTTTCTCCAAATTGATGATTATGGATTTGACTCAAAAGTTGTGCAGTATCAAAGAGATTGCTATGAAGTGACCCCATTAATTAGACAACCTTTGAATGGAATTTACAGCATTAACAACAACTTAATGAGTGGGGACACTGATAGTGTTGGTGGTTATGGACCTGTATCGGAATTGGATTATCATCAAGACGATTTTGAAGCAAGTGAAATTGGTCTCTTTGGTTGTGAAGAGGATGACAATTTGGCCGAAGTTGACACCACAATCAAAGGTAGAAGAGACGATGATGGAATCTTTTTGAGACTCAGAATAGCAGATAAGGAAGGTTAGCATTTCACTTTCTTATTTTGTTCTTGAATTTTTTTTAGTCTTTGATAATTTCATATTCTATTGTTTTTCTGATACTTGCTACATAAGCAAAAAAACCAAACTAACAATGCATTCCTCTAAAATCTAAATAGGTCGAATTAGAAACATCTACTTCCCATTTGACATTGAGACTGATACCGCACTGAGTGTTGCAAATGAAATGGTAGCTGAGCTTGATATAAATGACCAAGATGTAACAAATTTAGTAAATATGATAGACAATGAAATTGCATCATTGGTTCCAGAGTGGAAAAGAGGACCCAAAATAGAGGAAAAATCAGAATGTTCAAGTGCAAGTGTCTGCCTCAATTGTGCTGCAAACGGTTCCTTGTTTGATTATGTGTCATCAAATAATCCATGTGGCAAGAACCTTCAATTTCTTCATTGTTCTAAAACTGGATGTGCTGCAGTTCATGGCCGATTTGAAGAGATAACATACCAAGTTGAAGGGTCTAAAAATAGTGCTAGAGAAGGTGCATTAGATGCATCAAGCCAATCCAATGACATTCAATATACAGATATCTGGGCTCAGAGAGATGAACCAGAGTTATGCCATGAAGAGTTAAAAGACATACACTGTGACCAAGCTCATGAGGCATCAAACTCATCAAACATCAAGGAGGATGGAAAAACTGTTAATGTGGATGAACAAAGTGATCTCAATACCACCAGAAAGCCTTCTTCAAACCCTGCACCAAATTGTGTTTTTTTGGACTATGAAAATGAAATTAGGCAAGAACTAAGATGGCTCAAAGCAAAGTACCAAATGCAGTTAAGGGAGCTTAGAGACCAACAACTAGAGGGTAAACCAAAATTTACTAGCATATATCCTGACACCGATAAATTGGAGCATTTGAAAGATGGAATTCTGAGGCTATCAGATACATCCAACTTGAAGATACAAAACAGTAAACCACTATTGAAAACTATAGTTTCTGGGAAGCATTTTCATATTGAATCTGAGAAATGCAACACTTCGGCTGATCAAATGGTTCAAAATGTTGACAAGATTCGTTGGTCTAACAGTCCTGAGCAAATGATCACAGCCAAGGATTTCTTTACAGGATTATTGCTTCCACATTCACTTCAGAGGGCAGCCTCACTTCCTGTTGATGCAGTAGATGCCTAGAATCTAGAAACCACCAAAGTTCATAATTTTCTCATCATAAGTGGGCACCAATGTATCTACATTAACTGGTTGCCAGTTTACTTAAATTTAGGGAAAGAAAATCAGAGCCAGAGAGTGATAGGAGTTACTCAAAACGATCCTAGATGTAATTTAGCTTGTGGGCACCCTTTTCTAGTAAGGTCACTTGACCTAGTATGAAAAATGCCATATGTAAATCATGCACAGGCTAACACTGTCACATTAATGTAAGCAAAGTTTTCCCTTGAGATGCTGAATTTCAGCTCCATCTCCTAGAGGATTAGTATATATTATAGATCATATGAGATGCTTTATTAGTAAAACCTGTGAGGCTTCTGTAAAATAGAAGTTTTTATCCATTTATCTTCTCTTAACCTTTCTCGCTAGCCTAATGTAATGGGTAGTGAGGCAACTAAGTAATATTAGAAATGGGAGAAATTATTATATGGTTCAGAAAATTATGTGTTTTATGGTCAATTTTTACATGACATATAGTTTTTCAATTTACAAAAATAGCTAATAAAATTTGACTACGGGGTGAGTTGTATTGGATAAGGATTTCAAAGGATTTTTTGACCAAGACCATAAACATGTGGTAGTCCAAATCATACAATAACTTTACCAGAAATGGAGGCACCATGTAACCAGATACTTGTAGAATTTGGAATATCTATTTTTAGTTCTTTCTTCCTTGGAAATGTAATAAAAGTGATATGAAGTATTCATAATTTCTAGTTTGAGCCCTATGTATTAGCCAAATTATAGAAATAAAATATTTGAGATATATATTGCTTAAAAAGATCGCTTGAACACTACACTTTATTCTCCATTTTGATGGATAACGCCAAAGAGGAACCGTCTGAGACCATTGTGGGGCGGTTTCGAAGAGCAAGGAAGAAATGGTCCATCATTTTGTGTGATGTTTAATGCTCTACGCTAATATGAACACTTCAACATAACAGCGACACCACATGCTTTTGCTGCTGCATATAGATATTTCAAACGTACATATAAGATGGTGGCTCTGACAAAATATTATTGCCTTGTAAATATGCATACCCCTGGCTGGAAATTTTGTTGGCCAAACATTGAACATACCCTTTAATCTAGCAAAAGCTTTGAAGGGATTTTCGAGAGTAAGATTTACTATAAACTGGATAGGTCCATTTCCATTAAAGAAGTCACTTGTGTTGAAAAAATGATGTAAAGTGCTCTAATGAGTATCTTGTGTCTATCTTTCTTCAGTTTCATTGTTTATTGGCTAATCTGCACCATATATGCTGCTATCAATTATGTTACGATGCTCTATACTTTTAATAGCATGTCTGGTTATGCGCTTTCAGAACTCAAGTTGGGGATTTGGTAACTCAAGAATCAGTTGTCAATTTTTTATGATATATCCTATGGTGTTAAGTTTTGACGTGGCTTTAAATCTCAAAATCTCATTTAAGTGGGTGATTGGACTCACTTGGAATAACATTTTTATATTTTTTATGGGTAAGAATTAAATAGGGTATATTTTTTTGGTAGCAAACAGTGCGTACATAATGATTTTGATGATGCAATTCTTTAATGTTTCAAAATTACTTTAAGATTGTTATAAAAAAAATTAATTGAAGAAAAAAGTATTTAAATATAAACTACTGATTTTAAATGTATTTGTAATTATAATCAATTTTACTAGATTTTAGATATAGCAAAAATGGAAAAATATACTTATATATCTACATTTTATATAAAAAATAAAATATAAAGGAAAGAGTATACTTTTTATTTACTGTAAGTGTAAAAAATTATATTATTAACCAATAAAAATATATTATTGATGACCTTTAAAACAATTTTTGTAAAAGTTACAAATTTATTATGTATAATAATTTATAATTAAATAATATAAAAACCTTTCACACAATTTACTCAAAAAGAGAAGTATAAAATAAAATGAACAAGGGAAAGAACAAATAAATTATAAAATATATGTTTAAAGAATGTAGATATTGACAGCCTTGTTGGTTATCTCTCTTCAATAATACATATACTAACAAGAGACTACTACATGGCATCCTACGAAAATAAAACATGGAAAAGTATAGGCCATACAAATTCATGAATGACATCATAAACACACGTAGAGGGATTCCTTTATTATTTGCTTTGCTTTATTGTGGCACTTTACAAGTAAACGTTATATTATGAAACCAGAAAAGCACTACTACAAACACCCCTGCATCATCTCTGTTCAAAAATTAAATTATTGCCAAGCTACCGTCACTATAACCCGAACTACATTCCTTATCTTCTTTTCTTTTTCATTTTAGGGTGGGCGTGGAATAGGTTAAAAATTAATAATAGGAGAAGAGAAGGTTATAATTTGGGTGCGCAAAAAAATTGAATTTTGATGGATATCATCAAATTATGTTCAAATTCTTGGGGCAGAGCAGTTGTACTTGTACAGTATGATATCTTCATTGACATTTGGCAGATAACAGAACATGCATCAACATAGTTGAATAATTGAATTTAAAGAAGTGTCGGTTAAATCCACGTAACAATGATCACAGACAATGTCTATTCCTACATTATGAGTGTTCGTCTTCTTCTTGACAATTGGATAGCAAATTGGTGACTATAAGATGTAACTTGCAATGAATAAAGGCTATCATCATCCCTTTTTACGAGCAAGACCATAAAAGAAAAAGAGATATTAATAGTAGGATTGTGTATTTTTAGTTGCACAAACCGAGATTAATTTCTTTGGGATGTAAAATCTTCAAAGTGGATATTATTTCTCTTAGTAAAGTCTTTTTCTAGGAGATTATAAGATTCCAGCTTCGCTTGGGGATGATAAAATGAAGGAGATGAGAAATTATAGATTTAAATCTTTTATTAATAAAATCTAACGATTAATATTTGTTGATAATTAAATATTAATTGTATTTTTTTACATATAACTAAACATCGAACTTTCAGCAACATATTAATTAAGAGATCTAATTATTGACTGTATCCAACTTTGTTAATGACGGGAATGTAATTATGAATGAGAGGAATGAATTTGAGTTAGATTAAATGTGTTCATCCTAAATTCCATTGTTTGAATTATTTAATATAAAATAAAAGAAAGGTAATAGCAATCTAATACAATTTATTTTATTTTATTTCTTGTAATACTTTTTATTTATTTAAGATATGAGACTAAATCATTTTTTAATATATTCCATCATATAATATTTAAACAACAAAATTATTATTTTATTTCACTCCACTTTAATTCATTGTATTTCACTAATTTTGATAAAAAAAAGTTGTTTTCTACAAATATTTTCTTTTGAAAGTTAATACATGTTTAATTTTACATTGGAGATCCATGTTTAGAACAAAATCATATCAAAAGTGATGTAAAACCAATTGTTAGTTTCTAACATGTTTTTAATTTTGCAAATAAAACTGGAGTGATAAAAATTTTGAAATTATAAAATTAAGTGATAAAATTTAAAAAATAAAAAATTCAGAAAATAATAAAAAGTTAATGATAAAATTTGTAATTAAACCTTTACTTTTACAAGTTACCTTGTATCTTGTCAGCTCAAAATTTCAGTTGGAATTTAGAATCAAGTATGGAGTTGAGATTATAGGGGCATGCCCCTCCTCTATCCCTATTACCGTCCATCACCAATGCTATAGGCTTCAAAAGAGGGTTTCCAATACAGATTCCTTACCAAATAATAATTCCTAGCAATAATTACATTTCAAACCTACCAGATGCCAACCTTATTAATCAGGTATTGTTACATGTTGATTTAAGTTTTGTTTGAGAGAGAGATTTTAGAGGGGAAGGAAAGGAAGAGAAATATTTGGATAATAACATTTTCTTATTTGAGAGTTTTAATTTTTGAGAAAATTTTTTTGAGGATTTTTAAAACTCTTCTGAATTCCTCCAAAGCCTAAAAATTGTTGTTCTCCCTATTTAGGATTTTTAGAAATAAAAGTAACTAAAATTATTATCCTACCCCAGCCAATGTTAATAAAATTACTATCATATCCCAGCCAATTTTATTTATAAAATATAGAGTATATTAATTTTTGAAATAAGGATAAAATTGTAAAAGTATCTTATTAACTCTTTATTTTTCTCTAATATATTTTTAACTCTCAAATAAAGAGAAAGAAACTTCCCTTATTTTCCTCTTTTTCTCTTGAATCTCTTTCTTTTCTTTTCTATCCTAACTTTCAAACAACGCCTTAAAAAAAGAAGAACTTTAAGATCACTTGAATGTGATTCTCAATATATGCTCATTATCAACGTGTTGAGCTCTTCAATTAACAGCATACCAATCCACCAAAGCATAGGTGTCGTAGGGAACTATAATATTTTTAGTGGATTGGTTGTTTTTAATCAAGGTTTTAGAAGACGGTTTAGGATTGCGATTTAAAGTTACCGTGACAGCAATTGACAATTGTGGTTGTATCGGGTGTATTTATCTGTAAATTTCCACTACATAAAAAATAACAACAAAACTGCAATCACAAGTGTAATTTAAAAATTAGAACCTTGCCTTTAATCATTAGTTTTGTTTTGTTTTTTTACCAAGTAATATTTTGTGAAATCTGCATATAAAAAATAGTAGTTGATCCTCTTAAATTTCCATTTGATTGGGCTTTAAAATAGATCCGACCATGGGTTGGGTAAGCTAACAATTTAACTGGGCTCGTTCACTTTCTTTTCGACCCAAATTCACGCCGTTTTTTTTTCTGGAGTGTTGCTTTATACACTATATCCCATTTCTTATACACTATATAATTTTTTAAAATGTCAAAACTACCCTTCCGTTTATTTTTATTTATGGTGCTTGCTTTTTTTATCACTGTTTCTCTCCATTTTGCTTGCTCCGTTGCTGTGATTTCCATTTTGCTTGCTCCCTTGCTGCGATTTTGTTGTGCATTGGAGCTGTT
>PYAF01005867.1:821825-871711 GCA_007407185.1 Glycine tomentella
CACGGTTTCGAGAATGAATAGCCTTAGGAGAAGAGGAGAAGAGCAGTAAAAAAAACCCAAGAGATATAGTGTATAAGAACAGCAGTATACGGAAGCGCCTTATGTCTTTCAAAATAATTAAAAAGGGCAATTTTGGATTTCCACTGTGCGGATATAGTGTATAAGAAATTTTATATAGTGTATAAAGTAACACTCTTTTTTCTGTGGACCAAAAACACCCTTGGAGAAGATCGGCGTTGTGCTGCTGCTGCTACACTCTGAATGGAGCTGTCTGCACCTCCTTCACCCTCTCTTCCAAGATGTACTTCATCCCTGCTTCTCAAATCTAGGGTTAGGTTTTTCCAGACAACACCTAACCCCACATGCCTACCTTTCCAAGCTTCAATCTTTTCACTCAATCAACGCAATCTCTCTCCAATGGACCTTCCCAGAAACGTCTCTTCCGCTGCCATGGTGGGAGACAACGCTTCAGCCACGACCACTTTTCCAGTCGACTCAAGTTGATACAAACCTTAGTTTCTAATTCTCATTTTCTGAGATTTTGGATTTTCCAATGCATTTTGAATGCTTTTATCGATCATTTTCAGGTGCTAGAATCGGAGAGGTTAAAAGAGTCACCAAGGAGACCAATGTATCAGTAAAAATTAACTTGGATGGTTCCGGGGTTGCTGATAGTAGTACTGGAATTCCCTTCCTCGATCATATGCTTGATGTAAGTAATTTGCAACTCAATTCTAGTGCCTTTTTGTTGCTTCATTTTTACTTTTTATATCCCATTGTTGCCATCTGCCTTAAAATGTAATATAAGATTTCGATCATTGTTTATGTACATATATGTTCATGAGAGAAAATAAATGTTGTGGGAGCCAAAACAAAATTAATTAATTAATTTAGTATCATACAGTGAATAATCCTCTGTACACTTGATGTTAGCTTAGTATAAGACATCCAAAATGAAAATGCATATTATTCCATCGAAGTTCTTGCTATAATAGAATATTGAGCATGATAATGTGAAATGAAAGAGATGAAAGGCTAGGCGGATGTGAGATGAACTTTGAACTTGTCTAGAAAAGAATATATCTCCTTGGAAAGATTTGCATTGTTAGAACCTGATCATAAATGAGGAATATTTTGTTTTCAGCTTTGTATCTTGACAACTAAACATTAAAGGCTACTAAGGATGTAAAACTAAAACTAAAACCAAAAAAGAAAAAAAAAAAAAAACTACGTATCTCATTGCCCAAAGGCTCCTTACTATATGAAGGTAACAGGGAGGGATATTGTATGCAACCTTATCCTTGCATATGCAAATAGGTTGTTTCCGGATTTGAACCCATGACCAACAAGTCACCAAGGCACAACTTTATTGTTGTGCTAGGGCTCGTCCTCTACCAAGGATGTAAAACTATTCAATTAAGAAAATAGTTATGGAAACTAAACTTGGTTGTGATTTTTCAGCAACTTGCTTCACATGGGCTGTTCGATGTACACATAAAGGCTACAGGTGACATACATATTGATGATCATCACACAAATGAAGACGTCGCCCTTGCTATTGGAACAGTATGCAAACCATTACATGAGCTGTTTCTTTCTTTGCTTTTTGGTTCAATATGATAAAATTGTAACTTGAAACTAAAACGTGCTTCATTATCTTGCATTAAGATTGGTGTGCAAGTTATAACTTTATCTTTTACCTTTTCCTTTATATGCACTATGGCATCTAAGTAATTGCTGATAATTATAACAATTATAATGCCAATTCTAATCTTATATAGAAATTTGTAATTACACTAGTTATTTATTTATTTATAAATTTGCATTTATCTATCATCTTGTTAGAAGTAAGAGGCTTCTATTACTACCTATTCAGGCTTTGCTGCATGCTCTTGGCGATAGGAAGGGTATTAACCGGTTTGGTAACTTCTCTGCTCCACTCGATGAAGCATTAATACATGTTTCTCTGGTAATTTGCATACTGTTTGTAGAAATAATCATCAATTATTAGTTAATGTTAACATGTATGTTGCAGGAAAGTGTGATTTGTCCTTGCTTATAAACATGGTGAATGGATAAACACGCTTCGAAAAATCTTTGGACTTTTTATATGTGTAACGTTAATATTGGTAATATGCATTAAGAAATTCAAATTACTCTTAATGTTTGGTTACTTCTGACAAAGGGGCACCACACATATGAGCCTATGATGAGGCTCATGTTGGAGGTAAGGAGGTTTGAGAAAGAAGGGTTTAGTGTTAGGTGCTTGAAGTATTACACCAAGAGACATCAGATTTGTAATGCTCAACAGTGTTACCTTCAGCTTAGGGAAAACCCTAGTAATATAATAAGTTATTGGGCTCCAGCCCATATGGACATATACAACCATACAATAATCTATTGGGCTTGTATGTGAACATATTAATATTTAATATATATGTTAAATATCTTCAACAGCTCATTCATTAATTAGCTCTAGAAGTACTTGTACACAATGCTTTTGAGTTGAAATTAGAAAGTTCTAGTGTTCAATCTGATCACTTTTATAAGCTTATTTTTCCTCTATAAAATTGTTATATATTCAATTACTTTAGGATATCTTTCCTCCATTACAGTTCAGATTCCCAGATATCAACAGTTACTCACAAGTTAGTTATAGTAGAGCATCACATCAATAGTTAGAATTGTTGGAAGAATAGAAGTTTTAGCTTAAATAGGAGTGGTGGCAGAAGGAAATGTCATCCAGAATTCTTAGCATTGGGTAAACAGAACAGTAGCTCAGTTGTGAGATAAAATCCTTGGAGGAGAGATCTTTCTCTTTCTGTTCATTTTTTAGTCAAGCAATAAAATTTCTCTTATTTTCTCTCTACTTCCCTCATGGGTTCCTCGCACACTTACTTTTTCAGGATTTGCTGGCCGACCACATCTAAGTTATAATTTGGACATACCTACTCAGAGGGTTGGGACATATGATACTCAGGTAGTGTATGTTGTTTAATTACTTAATTAAACTTTAGAATTTTGTCTATTGAGCTTCTGATGTTTCCAAATACTTTTTTGATGTGAATCATCTATCATGCTTCGCGTTCCTTTTTTGTCTTTCCCTTTATTCTTATTATTACCAATGAACCCACTGGATATCCTCATTTATAGTTGGTGGAGCATTTCTTCCAATCCCTGGTGAACACATCTGGTATGACACTTCACATTCGGCAGGTATTAATACATAGAACTTAGGTCATAGTCAGTTATATTAAATTTGTAAATATATTCGTGCATATCATTATGAAAGAAACATACTGACTGTTATAGATGTTTTAACCAGGGCTCTTTGATGTATCCCATAGCCACATAGGTTAGAAAATTGAGACATTGTTTCTATGTTCTTCATGCATTGACAGCTGATTGACTACATAATCCAATTTGAGGCTTATGCTTTTTCTAGTTAATTTTTTATATTCCAATTTTGAAAACCTTTTACCAGAATATATATGCATTCCTCTGAGCACAGCTTGCTGGGGAAAATTCTCATCATATTATTGAAGCAACCTTCAAAGCTTTTGCTCGGGCTCTTCGACAAGCAGCAGGGTATGATCCACGTCGCCGTGGAACTATACCAAGGTATGGTATCTTCGAAATTACGTTTTGATTTTGTTGGAAGAAGACGAGAATTAGATTTTATTCACATTATTATTTGCTGCTAGTATTATTTGAAAACCATTTATATTTTTCTCTCCTCGTCGTTTGACAACAAAGATGATATTTCTGCTCTATAAGAATCAAACCAGCTCCAGGATTTTGTCTTAAAATGATAGAATAATCAATTTTGTTTCTTTACATGCTTCGCATTCACATTTGCTATATGTCTATGAAAAGTGAAAACTATGAATTTCCTTGAATCTGCTTGTCATGTAAAAAAAACTAATACCATCCATCAATTTCTATGTGCAGTTCGAAAGGGGTTCTGTCTCGTAGCTAATATCTTCTGCCAGTGGACCTTCATGGTTCCACAATCACAGTCCTTAAATGCTGTGTGATGGATAAATGCTTGTGCGGGGGCAGTATTTGTGATAGAAGACTGACTCTGTAAACAATATTGTTGTACGTATATTTATTTTTAGAAATAAAAATAGTTTTTCTAGTGTTTTTTGATGTACATTTTTAACATATAAAAAAAAGTGGAATTACATTCTTGGTTTTTTTTGTTGGGATCGGTCCGGTTGTTATGTCCTCAGAATGGAAATTTTTATTAGTGCTCCAGAAACATGTGCTCTCTCCCCCTTTTAGTGTAGTTAAATTAGTTTAACATTTAGCTTAAACAATTATTTGAGTAAAATTGAACTCTGGTAAGAGAATTTATTTTATTGGCTTATAATTTTCCTTTTTTCTTCTGTAAAAAAAAAGCTTTCCATTTTTCTTTGTAAATATTGCTGTGTCTAACATTTCAACTTATGAAAACTGTTAGCTTATTTTTTTTTAACATCACTATTTTATTGAAATTTCTCTTTTATCCTTATGTTAAAAAACTGCACTCGTTTCCGCGTTTTCCACTCATCAAATATTATTTCTATATCATATAAAATTATAATATAAATATATTTTATCATCTAATTATATTTAATAATTATTTAAAATGGATAAATATAAAAATTATGATGTTAATTTTAAGATGGTAATTTATTTAAAATAAATTAAAATAGGAAGTGATGATTATTTTAAAATATATAAGTATCAAATTCTAAGTTATAACTAAGTAATTAAATGCTTTTTTTAAGTCATTTTCCTCATTAGTTAGTTTAACAATTTAATTTTATTAGACATTTATAATTCAATTAGTTTATCGTTTTTTAACAAATAGATCTGTTAATTTTGCCAGATAAAATAAATAAAGAAAAACAGTTTTTTTAAGTAAATAAGCAACAAATGTAAAATATTTAAGTTTTGCGGTGAACGTGGATCGAACACGTGACCTTCAGATCTTCAATCTGACGCTCTCCCAACTGAGCTATCCCGGCATGTTAATTTTCAATACATAGTTTTATTATAAAAAACTTAAAAACCTAATTGTTTTCTTTTTCTTCTAATTTTCTCTTTTTTCAAAACGAAACTAACTTTGTAAAAAGCTTACTAAGGAAAGGGAAGGAGTAGGAAAGCAGAAGAAAGCACAGAAGACCCCGCAGGGAAATCAAGGAAAGATCCCACACCGCAGGATGGCCGGCGGCAACCATCCCAACTCTTCCCATCACAACAAACCTCCACCCTCCGCCTCCCACCGCAAATCTCGCTGGGAACCCAATTCCCCAGCCGATCCCAAATCAAAATCATCCACCGCCCCTTCCCCCAAACCCAAATCTAACACAAACCCTAACCCTAACCCTAACCCTAGCCCCAAACACCTCCCCTTCCCGGACCCCGCCCCTCTGGGCCCTCCCCCTCCTCCCGCCTACGGCTTCCACATGCTTGAACGCCGCACCGTCGTCCTCGCCGATGGTAGCGTCCGCTCCTACTTCGCCCTCCCTCCCGATTACCAAGACTTCGCTCCCCGCTCTCTCGACCTCCCTCCCCGCTTCCGCCTCCCCGACTACCCATACGCCGTCGCGGCCGCCAAGCGAAAGTACGGCGATGATGACGGCGGTCCCAGGGATGACCTCGCCAGGCAGAGGGAGATGCTTCTCCGTAACGCCAATGGCCTTTCCAGGGAGCAATTCTCTGCGGGCCAAAGTGACTTGAGGCCCTCCAAGCACTCCAGGCTTGATGGATTGTCGAATTCTGCGAGGCACTCGCAGCTGGATCAGGACGCGTTGAAGAAATCCTTTTGTAACTTTTCGAAGCTCATTAACGAGAATGTCTCGCAGAAGAGGACTTACTTGGAAGATGGCAAGCAGGGGCGTCTTCATTGTCTTGCTTGTGGCACTGGCAGGTTTGCTGCAATTCAGATGATTACCATTGTTTCTTCCAAGTTTGTTTGTTTGCTTTCAGTTTATTTATCTATAACCTTAAAAACAAGGTAGTAGTTGAATGGCTCGAGGGTGTTGTGCGGTTTTGGTAGCTTCAGGCGAGATGCACTTAAAAATTAGATGAACAAGAACAAGAAGGGGATCGTAAAATATGAATATTTTAGCGATATTTTTCCATATAGGTTAAACTATTCAAGCATAGCGTAATTCAAAATGAGTAGCACAATTTAGCTAACTCAGCTTCTTGCTGCTTTTTCTTTTTGTTTAATGTTTTTGTATCGGGATTGAACCCAGTCCGTGTGACTGACTACTAGTTATGTTGTAACATTTTGGGGGCATTGAAGGTGTGCCTTGCCTAAACCAAAGTGTCTATAGTCTTGGCCAGCTAGACCTCTTGTGCCTCCTTTGTGAGGAAATATCATTTCTCATTCTAGCTGGAATTAGTATGACAGCTGTTCATTTCTTGTAATATAGCTAGCTGATTGTAAATCAATTACAACTGTTGTGACTGTCAGATTAGATTCTAGATAGGCTCTATATCTCCTGTACTTTAAATATCTGTTGCAAGCTTAATCTTTGTAGGTTCAGTCATTTTCTTATTTTTAATATACAGTAGGTTACTAGGTTTTCCAAATTCTCTCTGTTTTCTCGATATTCAACATCCTTTGACTATGTCTTTAGCTTAGGTATACAAGGACAATGCAACCAATGGTGGATGGCAGAAGGCCAACATTCAACCATTGCCGCCATAGCAGGCCTCCATTTACAAATTGCCTATGGTGGTTGGCAAAAAATCTGCTATGCCATTCTGCCATGGTGGCCATGGTGCCGCCAACAAGGAGACAAAGGAAGTATTTAGAATCTGTGATAAATCTAAATTCTTAAGAAATGAAGTGTGTGCCTTTAGTTTTAGAAGATGGATCTTTTCCTGTCTTGTAAACTTGTGCAGCTCAGTTGAGTAATTTATTTTAGGTTGACAACACTTACCACTTAGCTTTATCTGGAGCTTAGGTTTTGGATAATGTTAGGTTCCTGGTCCTAATGTTGTTTATTCCCATTGTAGCATATCACTTTTGTTTTGTTAACTACGGTTACCGATCCTCACAAAATCTAACAGCAATAGCATGTATTCAGTTATTCACCAACCTAGCAAATTTGGTCCTTGAAACAGGCGGTCAAATTCAGTTCTATGCTTATAGTTGACTGCATATAATATAATTTAGTCATCAAACATCTGATGTCATGCTTGTGTGTAATAAGAGTTATCACTCTAGTCCATTAAAATAGTGACTGGTTTGGTGGTCACCAATGAAATTTAGACTTTACAGTACTGGAAACTAGTTTTGTAAAAAAGTTTTACTTTTGCATACATGATTTCATTTGGTCTGGTCAGGAAAAGTCATAAAAGGATTCTTTGTTGAGGTATAATTGGATGATAGTGAACAGTGACGTAGTAAGCCCTTGAAGTTTCTCTACCTGTAGTTATGTTGTTGATTTCTGTTGTCTATATGGAGTCATTTCCATATGTATCCATATTGAACTGGCTAGTTTGTCAGCTGAACTTGTATATTTCTGCTGTTGCTATAGTTCGTTAGAAATAGTGGGAAATGGTATTGGTGGACCCATTGTAATAATTATGAAGTGAGTTGATGATTCTTTAGGATTTGATGAATTGAGAAACTTAATACTTTCATCAGATATACTTATAATATCATGTTTGCTTATCTCATAATTTCTATGCAGCTGTGATGATCTTTCTTTGATCTCTGTTTTGTTGACTGGCTAGTGTCTTGTTCTCATCTTTTGAAGCTATTTTGTTGCCATATAAGTGATATATCATGGCTGGAGCTCTTATGTTTTCTAACATGGCATTGCTATATTGGCAACACTTATGCTTTAGTTGTTGGCTTATATTTGTAACAAGTTTATAACTCTTTATGCCTTTTATTATGGAAAAAATTTTGCTTTCATTTTTCTTAAATTATAGTGCTACTTGATTTAGATGGTGGGCCTTGGAGCAACAATAAGGTTGCTGCTTTTAGCATGTCTGGATACGCGTCAGTTTGGGTTGGGGTTGGACGCATGTCCTCTTGATGCACCAAGAACTAGGTTCTGCATTAATTTTAACATTTGATGTGAATTTGTCGGTAAGTGTGGGATATAAATGCAGAACCAAACACACACTTTATGACCCGGGGTTTAGAGGTCATAGGTTCAAATTGTGGGTATGGCCACTCTGTTTGCCCAGGGGGTGGGGGTGGGGGTGGGGTAAGACTGCGTATATCTAACCTCCCTAGATCCCACATGATGGCAGCCTTGTGTTGGTTTGCCTTTTTTCCCCCCTCCCTTTTCCCTAATGTTGCTTGATTTATGAAATGGATGACATTGTCATCAATTTCTTTGTAATTATTCTAATCTATGAAGGCAATATAGGCTTCCCCGTTCTATAGTCTTTTGTATATTTTGAACATGAGGTGCAGTTTTGAGTATGGTTATGTTGGTTACTCCCCACGTTCTTATTTTTAAGACCAAGTTTAAAATGTTATTTGTTCCTTTTTATAAGACCCAATCTATAATATCTATTGAATTAATTATTTTTATACTAGAATACCCCTAATTAGAGGGCGACTCCTGGTACAAAGGTAAAGTTGTGCCAAGGTTCTTTGCATGTGCAAGGGTAAGGGTGCATACAATATCCCTCCCCCTTACTTTTGCATAGCGATGAGCCTCTGGGCAATGAGGTACGTAGTTTAATTTTTTAGTTTGTAATACCCCTAATTCAAAGGAGAGAGAATGTATTGGCAAACAATTAGAAGAGAGAGCAGAATTAATGACAAGGATAATTTTGGAAAAAGTTATAAATTGAAGACAAATTTGTTGCTATCAACTAAATTAACCACTTTTCTTAAAATGAATTAGGTAATTGGGTTTTATAAATAGGAACGGAAGGAGTATCATTTATAACAACCAAGGCTATTTTACTGTTTGTTGCAAAATAAATTTAGGAACATGGCATTCTCTGAGGGTCATAGAGCTGCCCTTGATGAAGTAGATAGTTTTTAAATACATAAGTGAGCTTCATCCATCTCTGGCCTTTTGTGGAACCTTAGAACCATGCTTATTCCTTATACAATTTTTTTCCTTGCTTCTCTAAAGTTGGTTTTATACTTTTTCTTGTGTGATTTTAGCGCTTATCTGTCTCTTTTCAATGGAACTTAGCTATATGAGTCCCAGGTTATGCCCTGTCAGTTCCCTATATTATTTTGCTTCTGAAGTTGAGTTTCGGCATCATGTGTGGCCTGAACTCTGATGTCTTTGCAAATAATTGAAATCTTTTGAGAACAGAAACTTTGGTTTGGTGAGAACAATTTTGTACTGATTAGTTGTCCTTCTGTCTCTCTTTAGAGAGTGCTTTATTTGTTTCATTGGAATTTGAGTATCTGTTTCCCTGTTTAATATAAGATTTAGTTGCTGATATGTGTTATGTCCATGCCACTCATGATTTGGGACTGATTACATACATGGAATTTTTTTTTTTCCCATTTTCAGTCATGAAATTTAACGGTACATGTGTACTTTGGTCAATCTGTCTTTGAAAATTTTGGCATCTGCAACTGTTTTGTACCAAACTATGTCATAGTGCTGATTAGAACTTTTCAGAGGTGGTGCTTCTCCACTTTTTCAGTTTTTCTTAAGTAGTTCCTTGGTGCTTTGATTTACTTTAGGATGCAGGTTCTCTGTGTGACTTAGTTCAAAAGAACATCTTTGGTTTTGAATTTAAATGAAAGGAAGTGAATATGTGCTTTTACTTTGCCTTTTCTGTGTACTTACAGGATGAAAACCTAAAATCTATTCTTCAATGCCCTTGATATGCCAACTTTCAGGTCTGCAAAAGATTTTCCAGATATGCATGCTCTTATTATGCACACATACAACCAAGATAATGCTGATTCACGTGTTGATCATTGGGGATTACACAAAGCTCTGTGTGTCTTAATGGGTTGGAACTACTCAAAGCCTCCTGATAACTCAAAGGCATATCAGTTTTTACCTGCTGATGAAGCAGCAGCAAATCAGGATGATCTGATCATGTGGCCACCTTTGGTGATCATTCATAACACAAATACCGGAAAAAATAGAGATGGTCGTATGGAGGGTTTGGGAAACAAAACAATGGATAATAAAATTAGAGGTATAATGTGACCCTCCGTTCTTTATCATCATCTTCTATATGATGTCTCTCTTTACGGTCTTAATGAGCTCCGGAAAATCTTTCTTGCATGCATGCTGAGTCGGCCTTTAGAGCAGTTTCAGTGGGAAAACACCTAGTAGTCAGTTACTTTTCCGGCTTTCCCAATATTTCTTATTTAGCCAACCTCCCTCTGCTTTAGGCTGCTGTTTACTGGAATACTCTTATGGCATTATCTCTTCAAAGATAATGAGATGAAAAGTCATTTTGATTTTATAGGATTTCCCATTAACATCAAATTAGAAGCTGGGACATTAGAGACTCATCCATAATTTGAAATGCAATTTTTTTATTTTATAGGACTTTCCATTAACATCAAAGTGTTCTTGGAGTTGATTCTTCTGTCAAGGTTGCTTTTTGCATTTTTTTTTTAATCTTGAACAGAAATAAGTCCTGTCTTATATATTTTCATGGTAGGTTCTTGCTCTGATTTGGCTATTTAATTACAAAATTGATATTTATCAAAAGCTTTGTCATTTCTAATTTGTTTGACCTTTTCATTTCATTAGTAGTTTCTTCCCTTCTATGTCGCGATTTGACATATGTAGTTGATATAGAATACTATAATATAAAGCAGTTTTGTTGAAGCTGTTAACTCATATTCTCTATATTTATTTGTTTAGGTCTTCAAAATACCAACTGAATATTGCTGTAACTTTTTGGTATTATGATTTGGTATGTTAAAAATAGCTTTTGATGTGTAGTTATTAGCTCTCAATGACTGAGGTTGATTCTCTCTAAACCTCTAGATGCATTTGCATTATAGCTTTGACAAGATTATGACAAATGATTGGTCACTTTCTATTTTAAGTTTCATTCTACTTTGCTCTTCTGGATTTACTTGTATTATGTTTTTCAGAATTTTTTGTCGTAATACATCAATGCTTGAGTCAAATAGATGGGTTAGGATTGTTGGATGGTTTTCCTTCAATTTACATATTTTTAAATTTCATTGTAGTTAACTGAGTTAAAGGTGCTGTTGATGTTGATGTATGTTGAATCTGCATACTATTTGTATTTTATTGCATTTTTGGATTGATTTTGGGTTGATTGGATGTAATTATCATACTAACTCTTAAGTATAGCTCCCTAAGGATTCAGCTTCTCAGTAATCAATACAGATCACTCTTGATTTAGAGTGAAACTAGAGTGCATTGGACAGATGCTTGATACTCATAAGCAGGAGTCACATCTCAATTGTTTAGGTGGTAGAAGCAAAGTTCATGCATGCAAAAGTATAGGTGCAACTAACTGCAATCAGATGGTGAAAATTGTGTTGATGTTAAGTGATGAATGTGTGTTTGTTTGTGCTAGTAGCTTTACTTGGAGGGGTACTATGTCATTCCTCCACATGGTGGTAGATATACATAATAGACATTATCTTATTTTTGAGACAGTTAAATCGAAAATTTATATACAAGTTTTTTCCTTTCTTCTTTTCCCCAAGGTTTACCATTCCATTGATTCAATACTAATAGTGGCAATTGTATTCCTTTCCATTGCACTTGATGGTGACTGTTGCACTCCTTTTCTTTACACTTTGCTTCTTCCTATCGAGTGAACTGCTAAACATTGGCCCCGATTCATTATTAGTGTGGTCAGTTACCTGTTCTGGGCCACTAAAACTTCTCTTCCACTCCACCCCATGATTGTTGATCTTTTAAGAAGAATTGTGAGCACTGTAGTAAGAGTTGGTATTGGTAATGGGATAAGTGTTTCTTTGCTTACCTCTTGTAATTACATACTGAATTATGAGAACTGGAAAACAATGGTGATTAGCTCAAAACTGGGTTTTGATACCATCATTGACAAAAAATTTATGGGATCCTTCAAAGCAGTAACTGGTACAAGAATATAAGCCAAAAAATAGAGAATAAAAGAGAGATTGTTCTTTGGATTTGAGGAATTTCGTTAATTTCATTTTGCCTATAGAAGGTTTATTAATTTGGGTTAGTTGAGTAAGCTTACTTTCTGGAAGCCCAGCATGTTGACCCTTCCTAAACGTGTCCATTGTGTGGAACATTGTTTAGACTCTATATGTGACCTGAACAGAATCACATCCTTACAACCCTTTGCCCCCCTTTATAATTTGATTTATTGGATGATTCTTCTGTTTATTTTTAATTTCCTTTGACTAGCTTTAAAGTTGTTTTCCTGGTAGATAGATGGAGATGTTCATGAATTAATCTTTCTACCTAGATTGCATAGTTTCTAGGGGATATTTATTTGTTACCGGTGCGTTTATGCATGCCTACTTCTACTTGTGTTCATATCTCAATGGCAGTTGATTGTACAACAACCAAGAACGTAGGATGTGAATGTTATTATGGGACGACTCTTCATTTTGTGCCTAACTTTTCCTGATGTTATTCTAGTTGTTACTTAACTAGGTTCTTCTTCATTTGATTTGACACCTAGCACTAAGGGTATGTTTGTTTTGAGATGAATTGTGTATGTGGATATATGATCCTGTCCGTTTATGCATGTAACTATGCATGCATTTTGCTGTGCATTTATGCTCATGCATATACTTATATTTCATGATGGTAGGTTGGAGATCAAGAAAATAGTTTTGGTGAATGTTATTGTGGGATGGCTCTTCATTTTTTATGTATAATTTCTGGAGCCTGGACATTATTGTAGTTTATGCTTAACTATGTTGTTTTTGCATCAAGCACCGAGGGTGTTTATTTTGAGATGGAGAATATTAAGTTGTGTATGTGCATATCTTTCTTAATTGTCCATTTATGCATAGCCACATGTAGCTGATCATTTATGCAGATGCATGTGTTATTTTATTGATATATGGAACAATCAAGAAAGTGATTAACATTATTGTGAGGATTGTTAGTTTTGTGAAAATAATTACCATTCATTATTCTAGTTGATGCTTAACTGTATTGTTTCAGCACTTAGTGGTGGTGATATATATTTTGAGATCATGAGTTTTGAATAATATTTGTAGCTTATTAGCATTTTTATCTAGGCGAGGTAATGCTACTGTCTTGATCTTGAACAAGGTAAAATGGAGTTGATTTGATCTATAGGTTTCCTGACCCGGTTTCTGTTTTTAATTTGTGTGAATTATGTTGTGCTTGTCAACTGTTTCGATACATAAATGTCATGCAAATTGAATTTTCAGCCAGCCAGGCCTGGCTTTATTAGATAATATTCTACCTTTCTTAAATCTCAATGAGTTCGTTCGTTTAATCTTTCTTCATGAATCATGATTGTTGTCTTACTGCAAGTGCTTAGCTGGTTACTTTGTTATACTAAGTAGTCTATAAGCTAATTCAGTTTAGACCTGTTTTTGGTTTTAATCATATTATATTAGATTAGGCATTTATCTGTTTTGTTCTAATCAAATAAACCATCTAATGCTGATGGATAGAAATTCAGATGAGACGGAAAAATTTATCTCCAATATTTCCAATTTTTAAGCACCTTATAGTCCATTTTGCTTGCTCATGCTGTCTACTCTCTTGATTTTGATAGTTTGGTTACCATTCTGCCCTTGTTTTTTTCTCCTCTTCTACTTCCCCTGGATTGCTCTCCTTGTAGTTTTCCTTGACAAACAGCATTTTGTCGGGCTCAGAATCTCCTTTGTAAATTACTTGGCCAATGTGCCTTTTATGGCAGCATTTATGCAACACAACTCCTTGTTAGGAAGCATTACCAAAATCTTAAGTTTTTTCCAATCATCCACTCATATCTGATGATAGCGAGATTTTGACAATATCTTTTTTCCAGAACTTGGATTTGTGGGTGGCAAATCAAAGTCATTATATGGAAGAGATGGTCATTTGGGCATAACACTGGTTAAATTTGCTGGGGACCAATCAGGCTTTAAGGAGGCCATTCGACTTGCTGAACACTTTGAGAAGGAAAACCATGGACGTAAGGATTGGGCCCATGTGCAGTCACAAACATTAGGAAAGGATGATGAGAATAATGCAAACCTTGTAAAGGTGGATGAGAAAAAAGGAGATAAAAGGAGGGTCTTGTATGGCTATCTTGGGACTGCTTTTGATATCGACAAAGTTGATTTTGACACAAGGAAGAAGGCTGTCATAGAGAGCAGGAGAGAATTCAAACCACCCATGTAGTTTTTGGACTATACATGGAAATGGCTATGTAAAATGGAATACATGGAAAGTCTTTCCAGTTGCATTATAGTCCCGATTCCTGAAGATGATAAAAGCTTTTCTGTATTGTGCTGACAGTTTCATGTACAATAGGAGGCATCGTTTCCATCATTTTTATTTTCATTCACATAATTTGTGCTGAATTTTCCTGCCACTAATATTTAGGCACATTAAGAAGATTTGTCTGTCTTTCCAGGATCTGACAACCTGGAACGCATTACTCAGTTAAAGTCAATGTCTGGAATCTAAAGTCTTGGTCTCGTCCTCGCTTTTCCCCATGTTGGCTGGGAACTGTTTGTTTACAGTTTGGATTTTTTTAATTGCAATGGTGGGGCATGGAAATTTGTACACATGATTTGCTGCCAACTCTGTAAATCCCTCATTAGTGGCCCTCCCAGTTGATTGTTTGCAAGTCAGTTTGATTGATGAAAGCCTCTATTCACTGCAAATTCCTAGTTGATTATTTGTTTACTCTATTTTTTTTTTTTCTTTCTTTGGCTCTTTGAATTTTTGGACAAGGCAGTGAGTAGAAGGCTTGGTGATGATATAGAAATATAAATGATACTTGTACTGTAGTCTTCGTTTTAAACTTGTACTGAAGTTTAAATGATTTTTTTTTTTTTTTTTTATGGAGTTAATGGATTCATAGCAACGATCACTGCTTAGTGATTGTATTCCAGCTTACTTAAGTTAAAGGCACCACCAATGCATGTTGTTTTTATATTTCTCTGCACATCAAGTGGTGTGCAGAATTTTTTTATCATAGAATAAGTAGGATTCTGTTGGAGTTTTGAGTTATAGATCTTGCTGTCTGTACAACGGCGAGAGTAGTGTTTATTATATAAATAACTGCAGATGATAACTCTAGCTAGTTACAAGATTTGCTGGCAGAGGTAGTGTTTTTATTTTTGTTGGTGCATAAGGTAGTAAGGATTGTATTCCTTTTAAGTGATATCGTTTCTAAAGTGGGTAATAAGTATTTATCTTTGATTTAATTTAGAGTATTATAATTATGTTAAAAATTTAATATTAAAGACATATTCACTCAAAAGATGAGTTCGCATTAGAGAACTTTTTCTTAATAGATATTAAAAGATAATATTATTGGTTAGGATATTATTGACTTGTATAGGATGTCAATGGACGAGGATTGATTACTTTTAAGGACTTTTTATTCTTGGGAAGTTATTCAACAATCAGCATTCGGACACAAACGTGTTTGGAGTGGATCATTTATTATGCTCAATTGTTTATTTCGTTAAAATAGTGCTTAGTTGAGGGGAAATATTTGGGTAATTGGAGATACATTATTCAATCGTGTTTCTGTAATGAGTTTTTATATAATAATATTATATAGGTATGATTTTTAAGATGTGTTATTATTTTTGAAGTCATTAAACTTCGTACATGTGACAATTTGTGAGTAGATGACATACACGATAACGGCATATGCTATTTGCTTTAATTCTGTCTTAGCTTGACACGTGACTTCGTAGTGGATTGGTGGAATAGTGGTTAAGTGTGCTTAAATTTCCTGGATGCTGTATGTTGTATGCTTATTTGTGTTCTTGCGAAAGTCTCACATTTTCTTTCATTAATACTATTCCATTTTTTTTTTTAAATTCCAATCCCTGAACTTGTTATTATATTATTTTACTTAATATTTCCAGTTTATTGGGGAGTTTTTCTTCGCTCGTGTTTCACTTCTTTTTTCGTTACCTTGTATGTCTATCTATTATCCATTGAAATAAAGAAAAAAAAAATATATTTCTTTATGTTTTTTTGTCTGACTTTTAATATGCAGATACCAATGGTGTAATTTTTATATATTATTAATCAATTAAAAAGTATTTTAATAAAAATTTAACAAATTTATCATATTCTTAGCATAAATAGCTACCATTCCAGTTGGTGTATTGATTATCCAGATGTGCCTTTTTTAAATTGGTTACCCGGTATAACATTTAATGGTACACTGGTTAGTTGTCGTCAGTCACTGTCAAAATTCTCGTCGAAATCAGATCAACAAATTATTTTCTTTTTTTAAACAGTTAAATTTGAGTGGCACACTAAAGATTTTAGCCTTTATTTGTTTCAATAATTTTTTTCCCATTCTTTAGGCTAGAAATCTAATTATGCTTAGTAATGCCTGAAAACTCATCTATTCTTTTATTTATTTATTATTCTGTGGTTAATGAATGCAAATGTATGCTTATACATATATATATATATATATATATATATATATATATGTTTGAATTGTCAGGTTACTATTAAAATAAGTTGTTTTTTCAGCAAAATAAACAAGACCCTTTGCATGAAAAATTGTATTTAACTGCAGGTATATATGAAATAAAATTTGTAAAATTTCTTTGTTATGCTTGTATTTTCTGCGTTAGCAAATTTTTTTTAAAAAATTAATATTTCTTTAAATATTTTTTGGAGGGATATGTTGAATCTAAGCCTAGAAATTAAATTGACCTTTTCCTAGATGTTTTTTTTTTTAAATATCAAAGCAAGGACAATGGACATACTTTAATAGTGACTCAACTTTTTATATATATAATGTTTTTTAAAACATATGATCCCGTGTCCATCAATTCATTATTTATATCTTTCGTGAATGATCAAATCACGTTAACATAGAGGAATTTATCTTTGTAATACACAATAAAATAAGTGGTTAAAATATACTAATAGATGATGGAATTTTAAAATTGACATAGATGTGATGATAGATCAAAGATGAAGAGGAATATCTTCTTTGGTGAATTATACCTTATCCAAACACGAATTTGTACGCATGCATGTGGCTTTCTGCGATGGCAGGTACTGCACCCTCCACTCCACCCAAAGGTAAGGGCAAAGACCGACGCAATGTTTTTTGTTTTTAACCGTTTGAATTTAGATTTAAATTACCTCCTTCCTTCCTTCCTTCATTCTCTTTTATTTACTTTTTCTGACTCTTCCCATGTGGAGCTCAGCCCTCTTGTCCCACCCCACACATTCTCTCTCTGATCTCTCTTCGATTTCTGGGAAAGTTCCTTCTCTGTACCAAATATACAACCAATATAGTATCTATTTAACATTCTCGCATACGCAACAAAATATATTCTAATCTTATAGTATTTTATCATCTTACTATGTTAGTAATAATGTTTCCTAGGACACTGTCACACATGTAGGCTGTATCATATATACATTCCTTTAGAAGAAAAAATAAATTATAAAAATGTTTCAGAACTCATTCTGTGTATAATAATATTATTACTTGTAAAAAATGTTGTCGTTTAGTTATGATAAATTTTACCTTCTTTTCTGTGTTTTTGTAGCCTAATTTTATCACATGTATTCATAATAACAATGTAATTAACACATTTAATTTATTATTTAGTTAGTTATCTCTAAAGTAGTATTTATCTATATTATATTCTTATTTACACTGATAATAAAATAATAGGTAAAGAAAGTATAATATTTTTTGGATAAAAGATGAAGGTATGAATGAGAGAGAAACTTTAATTACATCAATCCTTATATTCATACACATTAATTGCTGTCCGTCGGATTGAATTAATTACGCAATTTAAAAAAAAAAAAAGTTAAACTAAATTACTTAAGTTGCTTTAGTTTAATTCACTTTGTGTTCATCTTCGAGTTGAGTAAAAAACTAATAAAACCTTATTACTTTGTGTTTGGATATCATTTCATAATTTGAAATTTGATGACCATTACGTGAGCCAATCAACCTAAAGCCTTCTCTCTCTGTTTATACTTTGTACTGTACATATACGAGGAATATAATGTCATTTCAATTAAAATAAATACATTTTGTTTGAATCAATCAGCTCAACCCGTTTATTTAATTTCTTATTTTGTTGCTTGTATAATAAAAATTATATTTAGTTAAAAATAATGATTATCAAAATCAATAAATTCAATTTAACTTTCTAATTTAGTAAATAAATAAAATATATGCTGGTTTAATGAATTTTGACTTTGGTACACAAAAACGTTAGGTAGGACCGTAGGAGTTGATGCAGTTAATATGACGCAGACTTAGATAACGTCTGACTTAATTCATTTTTAGATTTCTTGTATTTTTAAAAAGGAAAAATATACTAAACAGGATATTAAAAAATTCATAAAAATAAAAAAACAATTTAAAATGAACAAAAACCTTTAAAATAGAGATTTTATAAAATTGAATTCGAAGAGCTTCCACTTTTATAAACAAAAAAAGTAAGCATAAATACTATGTTTAACAGGGCATTGTCAGAAAAAATCATTAAAAGTATTCTTTCAGAAAATAATCAGAGATATTGTATATTCGTAGTTTTTTTATTGAAAAAATAATGATGAAGGTACACTTGGAAAATAATAATAAATTAATAGTGAGAAAATAAATATGAAATAATTATTAATGCTTAAATGGACTAATTTTATGGCTGAACCGTTTGTTAAAGGTTTGTTAATTTTTTTTTATAAAAGTATTTATATCAGAAAAATTATTCTCGCACAGGAGGAAAACATTAAACTGAACATATGCTCGAGTAGGTCAATAGTTGGCACTATATTGTGCATTGCTGTTATTATAATTGATATATTTATTATAATTAATACTACACATAATTAAACTGTGAAAGCGATTGGAGTTTTGAGATTTTAAAAAATGAGTAGTTCAAATTAGAGATAATGACACGAGGGAGTGATGTTTAATGTCGTATGCGGAAAAATATTTGAAAGGAGAATTTGTTATTTATAGTAAATGTATTCAACTTAAATAAAATTGAAATTTTTATAGAAAAAAGAATACATATGATCTCATGTAAAAAAAATAGCATATAAAAATTAGAGAAAATTTTGTTTTCTAAAAAATGCTTGAATTCATTTTAAAAGTTATGTAATAAATTAATGGAAACTAATATGAAGCTGGGCTAGTTGGTTGCAAGTAGGCTGGTTGGTTCTCAGTACAATCTTATCTTGTTGGTAATGGTCTTAGTCTACTACTACGCATTACGCACTCCCAGCGCATTCTAGCATCGCCCCTCAACCACCTTTTTCAGACCGCCAAAACACGTGTCTTCACCTAACCCATCCACGTCATCAGTCCCTCTTTCCCTCACTATCGATTTCATTTTAGCTCCACCACCTTTACTCTCTTGTTCTTTCTTTCTTTGTTTCTCACACTGATTGAAGCCAGCAGGTAGGGGTGTTCATCAACCGATCCAAACCGATGCAAACCGCGGTGACCGAACCGAAAAACCGAAAACCGAAATAACCGAAAACCGAAAAATCGAAAACCGAAAAAAAACCGAAAATTTTCACCGGATTGGATCGGATTTCGGATTGGCTGGTGAAAACCGATCCAATCCAAACCGATCCAATTGTAAACCATATCTTACCCTTTATCTACTTGGGCCTATTCCCCATCATAGTCCAAAAATCAAAAATCCAATACATTGCTCCTTAATTTGTTCAATGAACGTATTTGTCTAATGAAAATTAGAAAATGATGCTTGTTTTTGTCCAATGAATATGTTTGTTTATGTTAGATACTCCTTATTTTGATAAAAATATGTCTCATAAATTTTATTTTTAGACTTTTTAAAAAACCGAAAACCGATCCAATCCAAACCGAAAATAATTGGATTGGATTGGATCGGATTTGAAAAAAATTTCAAACCGAATGGATGATCAAATGACCAAACCGAAGGAATCGGATCGGATGATTTTTTGCTTCAAAACCGATCCAATCCAGACCGCGAACACCCCTACCAGCAGGTGAGTGAGCGAGCGAGCGAGGTAGGGTTTTCGTTGTTCCCCCGTCTTTGAGTTCAGTTCGCGACGATGGGGTCCATCCCCGATCCAGGCGAGTTGAGCGAGTTGACTCAGCCGAGCTTCGACGAGTTCCAGCGCCAAACCTCCCTCATGACCAGCTGCACCCTCCTCTGGAAGGAGCTCTCCGACCACTTCTCCTCCCTCGAGCAAGACCTCAACCACAAATCGGAAGCCCTCAAACGCAAGATTCGCACCCTCGACAACACTACTTCCGACTCCCTCCGCCTCCTCGATCGCCGCGAAACCTCCCTCGACTCCACGCTCCAGATCGCCCTCCGTACCCTCGACACCCGCCGCACCGCCGCTCTCTCCGCCCTCCTCACCGACGCCGACGACATCAACAACAGCTCCCCCGACGGCGAGGTCGACGACACCACCGGCCTCATCCTCAAACTCAAGTCCTTCTGCCTCCGCATGGACGCGTTTGGGTTCTTCGCCTTCGTCAGCGCCAAGAAGAAGGAGCTCGACGGCCTACGCGCCGAGATGCCCGTGGCGCTGGCGGAGTGCGTCGATCCGGCGAAATTCGTGCTGGAGGCGATCTCCGAGGTGTTTCCGGTCGACAAGAGAGGGGAGAAGGCCGGCCACGACTTGGGCTGGGCCTGCGTCCTTGTCCTGGAGTCGCTGATTCCGGTCGTGGTCGACCCCGTCATCGGAAAATCGAGGCTGTTGGTGACTCCGGTCGTAAAGGAGCAGGCCACGGAGATCGCCGAGACTTGGAAGACCAGCCTTGAGGAGCGCGGCGGCGTGGAAAACGTGAAGACACCTGACGTGCACACTTTCTTGCAGCACGTCGTTACCTTCGGGATTGTCAAGAACGACGACTCCGATTTGTACCGGAAGCTTGTTATTGCTTCCGCTTGGAGGAAACAGATGCCGAAGCTCGCGCTTTCGCTTGGTCTCGCTCAGCAAATGCCTGGTATAGTCAATAGTGATTATTAGTTAATTACAATTCTCTGAATATTGATTGTGTGCTTCAGCTGAAAATGTTGTGTTTGTGTGAATTGTTTGTAGATATGATTGAAGAGTTGATCAGCAAAGGGCAGCAGCTTGATGCGGTTCACTTTACATATGAAGTGGGTCTTGTGGAAAAGTTCCCTCCTGTTCCCTTGTTGAAGTCTTTTCTCAAGGATGCTAAGAAAGTTGCGGCTTCTATTTTGGAAGATCCTAACAATGCAGGCCGAGCTGCGGTACTTTTTACTCTTGTTTTTATTAATATATATATATATATATATATATATATATATATATATATATATATATATATATATGATTTTCTGTGGTTTTTTTGGTTTAGTTCATGAATGGATAAAGTTTTTCATAAGCACTTATAATAGAAGGAAATAAGGAAAAAAAAATTAAGGGAAAATCAATTGAGCTTATCTCAATTTTAGATCAACTTATACATCTCAACATAACAACTATTATAAAAGTTAAAATTTTAGTTTATGGAGAAGTTGAATTCATTTTACCTTTTATTTTCTTCCACAACGGAGAAGTTTATCCCAATATTCTGTTACTGGTTCAATGTTGTGGAAGCTGAAATGTCTTTTCTTTTATGCTAGATGAATGGTAGGTAGCACGTCTGTTATCTTGTGAATGTGTAGTTGATACTAGTTACTAGTTTTCTATTTTTGGTTTATTTTGAATGGACAGAGGATGCAGCTTATTAGAATTCAATGTACCTAGGATTCTGTGTTTTAGATAGGGGAAGGCCGAAGTGAGTGGTGAGATCTTTCTGGGTGTTAGTGTTAGTAGTTGGTTAGAGTCTGATTTGATTTCTGATTCTTCTCATCTATTTGTGTTGCTTCTTTGATTAGTTGGAAGGGGAAAAAAAGGGCTGAAAATGGTAAAAGCGCTATATTTGTGTAGTATTTTCTTGAGTTAGTAGAAGTGGGCTTAATATATTAACGGATTGTTTTGTCTTTGTATGGTGAATGAATTTTGGCAGTACCTAGCTGCAAGGAAAGAGCAGTCTGCACTCAGGGCTGTGATTAAATGCATTGAAGAATACAAACTTGAGGATGAGTTCCCACCAGAGAATCTGAAGAAGCGACTTGACCAGTTGGAGAAGGTGAAGACGGTGAAGACCGAGAAAAGGAAACCGGTTGCTGTTCCTGCCAATAAGAGAACTCGAGCAAGCAACAGCAATGGAGGTCCAATGCCACCAGCCAAAGCTGGGCGTTTGACTAATGCATATGTATCATCTTTCCCTGCTGCTCCTACATTTGTCAGGTCTCCATCACACGGGCAATACCCAGCTGCTCTTCCACCATATCCTTCCCCACCCCACATGTATGGCAGCAGAAGTCCCCCGACAAATCCTTATGCTGCTTATTCACCTGAGCCGGCACCAGCTATTGCAGGGTCTTACCCGGCAGCTCCCATGAACTATCCCCCTGCATATGGTGGCTATGGAAATGTTTTGGCTCCCACTTATCAGCAGGCTTACTACCGATAGAAATGACAACCCTTGAAGATGGTAACCACTGATAGGACGACCTTGATCCAATTTACTTTCGCAATGTTGTTTGTAATCACTAACCGTTTAACGGTAGCAGTTGTGTGTTAATTATAACTACTGTCCCACTTCCTGCTCTGCATGGGGAGAAGTATTTCTAATGTTGATCCCATAGTACTAGGTGATTGTGGAAAGTAACTAGGACGGCCAAGAAACATCAGAAACTCAACTACCACTGTTCGGTTTAGTTGTAGAAAGACTTACTGTGTTTACATTATATGCTTATCTTGGGATCGAACTGAAGGAAAACAAAAAAAAGAAAAAAAAAAAGGTAATCTGTTTCTTGGCAGCTGTTGACTATGGTATAAAGACTATAAAGGAAATAATTTTTTCTGAGATAAATGTTTTTCTGCATTAGCAATGCCGGACTATGGTATTTGTTAGTACTGCATTCAACCGTAGTATGTTGTTTTATTCCCTTTGTAGCATTCTTCCAAAGAATAGTTTTAAATCTTGTTACAGTATATTTTTATGGATCTCTTTATTTAGTAAAGGCATGAAGTATTAATGTTTTTCTTATGTATTTGAGATGTTAAACATGTTTTTTATTTAATATATTTTTATTTTTTAACTGAAATTTAATATATTTTTTTATAAAATGTTAGGAAGATTTATAAAAGAATAATTACTTTTTTCTGAATCACTGGGGTTGGTTTACTGGTAGGAGGTTTGGGTAGTATGTATGAGGTATAAACTCCAACACTAGAGCGACTATTGCACGTAAAAAACCAATCACTTTTTTCTTCCCTGGTGAAAGAAAATGTGAGTAAACTAGGTCGAGGGTGAAAGATGGGAGAACAATGCCAGCTAAATCTAGTTTGTGGCATGTATTTGGTTTTAGTATAATAGTACTGTATTTCTGTGGGGGAGAAAAAATGAAGGAAGCAAATGGCAATTATGTATCCCTGAATATTAGGAAAAAGTATTCACGCTACTTAACAAACTGAACTCAAAAACATATAAAAAGAAGGGAGAAAGCATTCGGTGTTCTGCATTTGGAATTGTAGAAACTGTATTTTGTATGATAATCATAGCTTCAATATGTATGATTTAATTAGTAGAATTAAATTTAGAATTTATAGATATGCACACTTGACGCACTTGTATTAGCAAATGTGTTTTTGCTTTTTGTTAGCTGGATTGATTTTTCGGGTGTACGCATTTGCTTCTTTTTGGACAAGTGCGTTGTAGTTAGTCTCTGTTGCTTTTTGTATATGCAGGGGATGTCCTGAGTATCTTGTATCTATATTTTTGGTGAATATATTATTTACATATTTTCAAAAAAAAAAAAAAAAAGAAGGGAGAAAGCATTCGGAACATAAGGTGGTTGTAAAGACCACTACGGAGGTAGGGAATCTTTGATGAGTACCCATAAAAGAAGGAAGAAAGCACTCGGGACATAGGGTTGTTGCAAAGACCACTATGGAGGCAGGGAATCTTAGATGGGTTGTTCTGCATTTGCAATACCCAACAGTGGTACTATTTGTTAGTTAAGCATTCAACCGTAATATCTTGTTACATTCCTTTTGTGGCATTCTTCTAAAGAATAGTTCTAAACTAATCCTCTTTTTTTGCTAAATGTAGAAAGTATCTTATGTTTTTGGCATAAATATTTTTCATTTTTTTATATAAAATGTTAGGAACATTATTGCGAAGATAACGTAGAAAGAATAGCATTAACTTCTCTTTTTTACCCCACAATACAAGATGATGAGAGAAAAGAGTGCGACTAAATCAGGCCTGGGTTGAAGTTGGGAGAATGTAAATTGTGGAATTTATTCAGTCGTGATATTATTTCTGTTTATGGAAAAAAGTGAAGGAAAGAAACTGCAATTATGAATCCCTGAATATTAGGAAAAAAGTATTGACACTACCCAACAACCCATAAAAAGTAGGAAGAAAAGCACACAGAAGATGGGTGGTTGTAAAGAAGACCACATGGAGGCAGGGAATCTTTTCTCACATGTTAAGCTAGCCTGGTACACAGTCAAGTTACAATTTGCAACTCAACTTTTCTTATCACTCTTGGTTTGGATTACTTCGATTTTACATTCGACATTTCCTTGAGGACATTCAGTTTTTACTCAAAAGTCCTTCATGATGATTACTTTTAAGGAAGTTGGATCGGTATTCGGTAACTCATTTTATACTAAAATTCAATTATGGTTTTTCTGGCAGCGTTCATTTTTGACCCTTGTTATCTGATGTTAATCATCCTTCAAATGGATATAATATTGACTAGTAAGGGATATATGTGGCTGCATGCATGACATGTTCTTGAGTGTCATTTTCCTTGTATGTTGAGGGTGAAGAAATGATATTCATGACAATATATCTATAAATCTGGGCACAGTTCCAAGGATATAATTCAGAATTCCGAAGAATGAAATCTTCTTCAAAGAAAAAGAAAAGACAAGAAAATGTTGAGGAGGTGAAAATAGACAAAAAATAATTCCGAATGTGACTTCCAGAGACGTTGATGAAGTCACAAGTAAAAGCAAAATATCTATCTGCTGTACGAAATAAATGACACTTCTTTTGTGAATAAGACGCAGACTTGGCAAGTTCCTACTTTTTACTTGCCTACGGCTCCTTATCATGAACCATTTTGCTTGAAGCTTTCGTTCGTGCTTGCATGATTGCACATAGCTAGGGAAAATAGCAAGCTTGATGGGGCATTCCGTTTCTAAATATATGAAGTTTGGCCTAGCTTCTAGGGTTGTTGGTGTAGGGGCAATTTTGGCTCACTTCAAGACGTAATTTACACTCCAAGGAAAGAAGAAAAAATGGATCGTGGAAGCTTCAAAACACATTGTTTTTCAATAGATCATTGATAACGGCGTTAATGTGAAGGTAGAGATTAAGCAAAATTAAACCAAGAAGGAAATTCAGCCACATTGAACTAGGGGCCTCCATTTTCATTTGGTGGTGGTCAATATGTGATCGATAATTGGATATTGAATGAAGGATATAAACCAATAAAGCACCTTCTCTGAGGTTCTAGCATATTCACATGAAATAGCCTAGTTGCCTTTGTGGAGCAAGGCTAGCCCAGCTAAGATTTTAAATATTTGTCAACTGTGAACTTCAATTCAACCGCTTTGGATTTCACCCTTGTGTATTATATTTATATTTAAATAGCTTCTGCCTTACTATAGATGAAAAACCCCATGATGGGAATGTAGATTAAAATTAAACAAAGATACGCAGGTCACATTAAAACAATTTTTTTTAATCCCGTTATTAGTGAAAAGTATTTAATTATTTATTTTATCGATTATTAAATAATTATTTTTATTCACAAAGTTTAAATTCAATACTTTGATTAACGAGTATGAGCCTAATTTAATTTCAATTGAACCAACAATGTATTATTATTAAAAACAAAATTGATTGGCTTCTTCAGATAAAATAATTTCACAAGTATTTATAGAAGGAAAAAAAACAAAAACAAAAAATAATTAAAAACTCCATAAGTTAGAATTAACTCATACATTTTTGTAAAAAAAAACTCATACATTTAACTTTTATAAAATTATCATCTAACTTCACTAAAAGTTGTCGGTTAAAATTAATTTATACACGTAATTTGTATAAGTTTTTTTTTAACTACTTTTTAACTTAGAGAACAGATTCAATTTATTTTATTTTTTTATTTTCTTTTCTAATTAATACCTAGATAATAATGGCTGTTACGTTGCTAGTAGCAATGAGTAGTTTACCCTTGTTTGGATAATAATAATGGCTTGTTGGTGGTGGGAATGCTTAGTGCTTTTGTTTGGGAAGAGTGAAGGGTGATTGGATTACACCCAAACCCAATTGAAGGGTTGTGTTATCTCTCGTGTCTCTTGTCTTTGGGGCTGTCTCTAAGATGGGGATGAGGCGTGAGATATACTGGTGTTGAAATAAGTGTTGAAGTGTGTGGCGTACTGCTGTTAGATAGAAAGAAAGATGTCTGTGCCCTACATTGTTGCATTGTATTGAGTTAGGAATGAAAATAAAAATCAAATCCAACCAATGTAATTCCAACCCGACTTTGATTGGAAAAAATAAAAATATGTTTTTCTATTTTGGTAAAGGAAAAATATATATGTTTTGGTTGAATAATTGAGTTTATTAAAATATTTTAGGAATTGTGAAAGTGGAGTGGGGTTAAAGTTGTAACTCCAAATCCACTCCTTTTTACATACAACTATATAAGAGTTGAAATTTTTATTTTCATATTTTTTAGATTATTTAAAGTATAAATTTCTTTTTTTACTACTTAAATTATTTAAACTATAATAATAATTAAAGAATAATATTAAAATGATACATTTAATAAAAATATAATTTAATTCTTATTTTTTATTATTTAAACTTTGTTCAAATTAAAATTTAATTAATAATTTAATATTGGGAATCTTATTTTCACCATCTTATTATAACATATTTACAATCATTTTTTAGAAAGAAAAAAAAACATATTTAATTTAGTCTAATTTTCAGTTCTACCCAATTAAACTGTGTATATGTTTTAAGAGCGTAGAATGTATCGGGTCATGTAACTACCATAATAACTTGAGCTCCACCTATCTTCTATCTACTACGAATAAATAAATCGACCATTGATGCTTGTGATTTTTGTGTCCTTCAACTCTTCAATTGTCTGCTTAATTACTTTGATATATATGCATGGTTGGCACGTACCAATATGCTAAATTATCCCAATTATGACAAGTACATTAAATGAAAAAAGACAATATATTAGATATATCACAAACTGTTACTGTCTACCAGAAAAACAATTAATTAACTTTGTTTTCATGCTCAATTGTCTGCTTAATTACTTTGATACGCATGCTGGTTGGCACGGAATTCAATCAATAAAAATATTTTTTATTTTTATTAAAATTAAATTAATACGAAAATTTTATAAAAACAAAATTAATATTTTTTTAAAAATTTTACAAAATCTCAAGCATATTTTATTCATAAATATTTCACCATGTTTGTAATTAAACACGAAAATTTGAACTTTAATTAAATAACATGCTAACACAGTTGGGAAAATAATCAACTAATTACTTTAATAAAATTCTAGATTGAGCTAGTCCTTGGTTCTTACCAAGTCCGGTAGACTTGTTTTCTCCTTAAAAAGTATAACATGAATCAAGATATATATATCTCTTGCGGTCAAATTAAGTTAAGATACTTTAAATTAGTGATAATTTTTCTTTAAAATATTAGAAAAATAGATAATTCGTACAATTAAGAATGTGAATCTATTATTGAGAGAATTGAATCACTATGGTTGACTTAGTGATTGTGAAGGTTTGAGTAGTTTGCACAAATTTCTAAGTTCTGATTTTTTTTTTATCATCATTGTAAAAACAATTATCATTGAGAAATTTAAAAGTTTTAGATGAAAAGTGTAATCAAAATTTTAACAATTTATTTTTCTATGAAAAAATGAACAAGATTAATAATTGGGTAATCCATTTAAATATCAAATGATAATGAACAAAATTTTACTTTAAGAGCAGTAAAAAACATTTTACTTTTAAGAATACATCAATACTTTTTAATGTGTGTGTCAGTGCATAAGTATATATTAAAGAATTGAAAATAAAATAAAAATTTAAACAGAACATTTATTATATCAAGATGACAAAAATAAGTTAATATCTAGTAATATTTGAATAAGTTTTTAATATGTAAATTCATGTGTAAATTTTATATACAAATTTTCTAGCTTTTGATAATTAACTAATAACTTAATATCTATTTATTTTATATTTCTTAAAATTTTATTATATTATATGGATAAATTCACCTTGATGACGGTACTAGTCCGTACTAATCATTAACGCAACTTTCATCCGTACAAAGTCAAGTGTTGTTATGCTTGCTTCAATTAGAATTTGAATCAAGTCAATCACCGAATCACACTAATGCTACCAAAATAAATGTGCCAAAAATGTTGTGGCACCGATCTAAACGAACAAATGTGTACCTGTAAAATTAGGACGATGATATGCTTAAGTTAATCTAACCCACTGATCTTTTGATTTTTTTTTTCTTTCTTTTTTGATGAATACTAACATATCCTTTCGAAAACGAAAACAATGCCCAAGTTCATAAAATATATATATAATAATTAAGATTCCCTTCGGCATGATTTTATGTTTTTAACTTTGAAATTATTAAAGTTTAAACTCAATTTCAATTTTGAATGTTGAATTTCACTTTCGAAATAGAAGGCAAGTACTGGAGGAAGTAGCCGAACTCTTCCTCGGAGGGGGTTTGGTTTGGACGAGCTGGAGGGTGAGGGGGCGGAGCGTGCAGATGTCGTTGGACTTGCCCCTGCTCTGGCTGCCGACCACCGCAACCTGAGGGAGGTCGATGGCGGAGTGGCTCCCCAAGCGGCTGAAGATGTCCTGGAGCGTAGAGAGAGAGAGAGAGAGAGAGAGCAACGTGAGGTCTCAATGTGAACATCAAGGGGTCTGTGAGATAGGGTAAACCTAACAACAAAATTTAACAAATCAAATTTTATTGTTTTAGAAATAAGAATAACAGAAATCAAAACTCATCCTCCAATCATCTGAACCTGGTCTAAGCAACCACACAACACCCTACTTCACTTCACTTTTCCACTAGCTGTCAAGATCGCCGCATCCGTACGTATATATCTAAAACTAAAAGGACTGAACCCCAAATGCCATGCACAACAACACGTATTCACCAAGGTGTCCACCTTGCCGCCCAAATCGCTCATAACCTCATCCCACGAGTCCAATGCGAACCAACCCTAAATAACTAAAATAAGACCCGTATTCTTTTCAACCACGACAATTTTTTTCAACAATAACAATTCAACACACGTCACTCTGCATGCCATCCCGTGGCCAAATCTTCATGCAAGTTGACCAAAGTCGCTTTTTCTCTTCTGTAACTATATAAATAGCTCTAATCCTCACACCGTTTTTTCATCATCACATAAGAGCGAGCACCACATTATTCGAGTACGTAGCTTAACAATGATAGCGCGGTTTCCTTTGTTGCTGTTGCTGGGAATTGTTTTCCTAGCATCAGTTTCTGTCTCATTACAGGTGAAGCCGCCGAGTCACCACGAGTGCCTCCAGAGTTGCGAGAGTGAAACGGATCCATACAAGCGGAAAGCATGCAAGCTTAGTTGCAAGTTCGTTCCTGAGCACGGGGAGCAACAACATGAAGAACAAGAACAAGAAAGAGAAAGAGAACATCCACAACCACACCCAAACCCACCACACGAGGAGAGAGGACGTAGAGAAAGAGGACGCCAGGAAGGTGAGAAGGAGGAAAAGGAACAAGACGAGCGTGAATTACAACCACGTCCATTTCCACGACCAGAGGAGCATGAAGGAGAACAGTGGAAAGGAAAGCATCGTCATGAAGACCCCGAAGAGAGGGAGAGAATGAGACAGAGGGAAGCAGAAAGAATAGAGAGGGAAAGGGAGGAACAGAAGGTGAGGGAGGAGGAAGAGAAACTCCGGCGACGTGAGAAGAAGGAACAACGGGAAGAGAAAGAAGAAGGTCAAGGCTGGGAAGACTCACACTCAAAAAGACAGAACAACCCTTTTCACTTCAGCTCTAACAGGTTCCAAACTCTCTTCAAGAACCAACATGGTCACCTTCGCGTCCTCCAGAGATTCGACCAACGCTCCCCACAGCTTGAGAACCTTCGAGACTACCGTGTTGTAGAGCTCATGGCTAAACCCAACACCCTCTTTCTCCCCCACCACGCTGACGCTGATTTTCTCCTCATTGTTCTTAGCGGTTAGTACATTTAACTAATTTATTGCTACTAATTAAAGATAGATCATCACTTTGCTTCTGCTCTTAGTACTAATTAATGGTAATCAATTTTACTAATTACAGGGAGAGCCTTAATTAACTTGGTGAAACCCGACGACAGAGACCCCTACTACCTTGACCGTGGTTATGCACAGAGAATCCCTGCAGGAACCACTGTCTATTTGGTTAACCCAGACAAGAAGAAAGATCTCAGAGTAATTAAACTCGCCATACCAGTTAACAAACCTGGCAATTTTGAGGTACTGCATGCCTTTTTCTTTATGACAGATTAGTTAATAAATTCTTCTTCTTCTAATTAATTTATTTCCAAATGTGAAGTGAAGATCAATCTTTGTCCTTTTCTCTTTCTCTAGAGTTTCTTCCTATCTAGCACTCAAGACCAGCAATCCTACTTGCAAGGCTTCAGCGAGAATATCCTGGAGGCTTCCTTCAATGTAAGCAAGCAACACATGCACCATCTAATTTGCATTTCCGTTTAGTGGTTTGTCTAAATGTCATACTAATTAAATATTATCATTATATTTGTTTGTGTGCGCACTTGGTTTTGTAGACCGAATTCGAGGAGATAAACAGGGTTTTGTTTGGTGGAGAGGAGAGGCAGCAGCAGCAGGAGGGAGTGATTGTGGAACTATCAAAGGAACAGATTCGGGAACTGAGCAAGCGTGCCAAATCTAGTTCAAGGAGTACTAATTCCTTCGAGTATGAACCATTCTACTTGAGAGGCTCCCCAATCTCTTCCAAAAACTTTGGAAAGTTCTATGAGATCACCCCTGAGAAAAACCCCCAGCTTCGGGACTTTGATATCCTCCTCAATACTGTGGATATCAACGAGGTAAGTGCAAAAACCATGTAGATCTAGACAAACTGAACTGTACAATTGAGTTCTATTCACTCTCTTCTTAATTAGTTAATGATACTAATTATTGAGACTTAACAAATACAGGGAGGTCTTCTTCTGCCACACTACAATTCAAAGGCCATAGTGATACTAGTGGTTAATGAAGGAGAAGCAAACATTGAACTTGTTGGCCTAAGAGAACAACAGCAGGAAGAGGAAACAAGGGAAGTGCGAAAGTATAGAGCTGAGTTGTCTGAAGACGATATATTTGTAATCCCAGCAGCTTATCCATTTGTGGTCAACGCTACCTCAAACCTCAATTTCGTTTCTTTTGGTATCAATGCTGAGAACAACCAGAGGAACTTCCTTGCAGGTACTATACATACATATCTAATATATATAATATTGAATACACTGTTGTTACTTTTTGTTGTTTTATGGCAACTGGAAACATGCTGATTGGGTTATTTAATTATTTCCAATTCTTGGTGCGTGCGATTGAAAATTTGAAGGTTCGAAAGACAATGTGATAAGACAGATACAAAGACAGGTGAAGGAGCTTGCGTTCCCTGCTGGGTCTGCACAAGATGTTGAGAAGCTGATAAAGAACCAGAGGGAATCCTATTTTGCTGATGCTCAGCCTTTGCAAAAGGAGGAAGGGAAGAAAGGGTCCTTTGTCATCTGAATATGCATGTATTATCCTTAGGAGACTAGGAGTTCATAGTGAACGAGGAAAGTATAGGGATATGTAACTAGAATAACTTGAGATCCACCTTTCTACTACTAGTAAATAAAATAAATAAATCGAGCTAGATGGTTTTGTTTACTATCTGCTAAGCAATTTTGATATGGTTGGAAAGTACGTATATTTACAGATGCCAAATTATCTGAATTATGACATTAACTCAAAATCTTGGGAAGATTAAAAAATGTAAAATAAATCTGTTAGAAGATAAAAGACCAAAACAAATATTTTTAAAAATAAAAAAGATAAAGAATATAATTAAAATATATTTAGCATTTTTTTTTATAATTTTCATCAAAATGTGCGAGTTCTTTTTTTTTCCTTTAATTTTTAAATAACTAATAAAAGAAAAATTGAGATATTTCTGTCAAAGTTAGCTGATCATGGACAATCGATCTCTTTTCTCACGAGTAAGTTTATGATTAAGATTTTCTGAACCTGAATTGTCACCATCAATTTAAATTTTATGTCTTGTTAATCTAATAATTTAGGATTGCTAAATTGTCAAAACTCACTTATTTTTTTGGAAGAATTTTTGTATCTTTCATTACACTTAGAGACATATATTTATATATATATATATATATATATAGACATCATCCTATCAATTCATCATTTATTTTTCTTAATTTTAGTTTCTTTTGCAAAATGAATAATCGTTTGGTTTTTAAATCATCATGGTTTCTTTTATTTTATACTCCATTTTGAGATAAAATAAATTAAATATGTTTAAAATATACCAATGATTTTCACAGATAACTAAAGGCAATATTTTTATGAAAAAATATACATATTAATTAGAAGTGCTGTAGAATTAATTAAGAATTCATCTTTCCTTGTGCACAAATCAAACTTGGCTTTAATAGACTAATTCTTGGGTTTTCCTAGTTTAATAAATTTTGGTTATGATTTCATAATTATTTTCATTTGTTGTTTTCATTGTTGTCGTCTCAATTGCGACACTATTTAAGCTAATATAAAAGTACTCTGTTAAATATTTCGGAAGAAAACTAAATGATGAAAACGACTTTGTGTGTTATTGAGACAAACTCAATTGGTTTAATTACTGGATATAAACTGTATATAAGTACACGAATTTGATCCCTCAAAATATTAATGTGTTTCTTCCGCCCGTTTCCCCCATTTGTTTACCTTCTCCTTTCTTTTTCCCTTTATAAGGCCTATTATGAGCCATGAGCCTGCTCTTTTTTTATATATATATTAAAAAAAAAGCAGCCAGAGCCTTCTCTTAGTCTCCTAGTAAAAAAAGCATGTTTTATGCATTATTTAGTTTAAATGAGTTATGATAATTTTTTTAAAAAAAAAAACTAAGAGCAATAGCATAGGTTCTTCTAGTATTATTGTTTTAATTAATTAAAGTTTCATCTTGATAACTTTTACGGTAAAAATCGACATTGAAGAACAACGATCTAGGTAGGGTATTTAAATTTTATCCTCTTAATTTGTACTCAAGAAAATTGTTTGGGAGAGGCATATGTCAGAGCCTCAGAGGTGGGTATACATGTCAATATGACCGCATCTGCAAGAAATGACCGGATTTGGACAAATTATTAGTGTTTGATAATTTGATTTTAATTAACCAATTTTATAATATTTATAAACACTCAAGGTCAAGGGTTATATATTACATGCAGATGTTATTGGACATCTTATTAGGGTAAAAAAATATTTGCATAGATTAGTGTTTTCAAGCAAAATAGAGTACTAATTACTGGACCTTAACCTCTATAACGTACGTAGAATTTCAAGCAAAAACGCCTATGTATGCAATTTAAGTAGAATATAGCCTTAAGAAAGAACGAGAGAAATGAAGTGCTAGCTATGTACTACTCAATAAGAAAAGAAGAAAACCACAATATTTTGAAGGTAATTTTATTATCATTATTGCAAAATAGAAGGAAAGAGGTCGAAAAAGAACACAAGTATAATGCAGTGTCTTAATTCATGAGAATGCCCTGTACTGTGGATTAACATTAATTAAATCGATCCGCCAATATTCATGTCTTGTCCTGGCTTTCTCCACACCGGGCTCTCAGGTGATAGGGTGGCCGGGCGGTGTTGGTAGTCTTCCTCAGTTGGTACAGGATACCGATGACCACCACCATGACCAACATTATCTACATGATTCGTGCCATCTGCAATGTAGAGAGAAATTTTTAAAAAATTACAGTGCCTAGAAATAATTGTTTTTAAGAATTGTAGATACATAGATGAAGAAAATATATATTATCTTTAAAAGAATCATATGTAAATACAGGGAACATATGAAATAAGTTACATGATCTTTGTCTGTCCAAAATAAAAAAAAAAAGTTGCATTATCATACTTTGCAAAACTGAATTATCGAATTGAAATACTAATTGTTAACTTATGTATGCATAGTTTTTTTTTCTCGACAAAAAAATATATTGATGATGGTACAAGGGTACCCATAACCCATAACAAAAAGACAATAAGACTTAACCAGGTTCTGTCAGAATGGAATAAATAGATACTAACCAAGAAACTCACCAAACAAAATAAATAAAGAACCTTCATAAATTGGAACAACTTCCTGCTTTAGCAATTCTAAGAACTTATGTAGGTATAGTTAAAATATAATTAGAAAATGTGACTTTTTTTTTCCTTGTCACATACGGGCATTTCTAACTTACAAATCTCGTTCATAATACATGGCATTTCTAACTTACAAATCTCGTTCATAATACATGACTCTCACACTTATCTAAAATTTTTTTTTACATACAATAAGAATCAAACACGGATTATTTCACTAAATCAATCATTCTTTCTCATGTGAATATAACTTAATCATAAATTATAACACCAATCCTTTCCTTTGATTAACATATGTGACTTTTAAATCATGGCATTATAAATAATTCATTTTTAACAAAAATAATGCATTAAATGTTTAAGATATACGCTTTTATGATATGAGTTTTAGTAAAATGATATAAAACTATTTGAAGTATCACACTAAAAAGAGAAAAAAAAATATAGATAATAATAAGAGAAACTGATGTTGTCACATAGTTATAGAACCATGATAAAATGAATATAGATAATTTACCGTCACCGAAGTCTATTGGGTATTTGCACACTTTATCACACCACCAATTGCAGTATTGTGAGGGGAACATGCAACCATGCCAGCAATAATCGAAGCAATCAGCTCGCACTACGGCGTAGGGCCTCTTCGCCTCAACCCCGGCAGCGACCACAAGGCACACCAACAACAACAGCGCAACGTTTTTGTTTGCCATCTTTTGATGTTTTCGATTTGTTGCTGCTGTTGTTGTTGGTTAACTTGTTTTGACTCCTTCCCTGCCCTAACTTACGAAGAATGATAGGTATATATAGCTGCTTAAATGGCTCCTCAACCACAAATAATTAATGTCTTGGTTTCCTTGCTAAAATTTGGGATTCTTGTTACCAAGTGTCATAATTTTAATCCAAAGAAATTATATGGTAACGAATTATAGTCAGGTTTAGCTATTCTTTCGTCTTTCGTTAGCCTCCGTCCGAGTTTGTTTTTTTACAAATGACACTTTTCATCGGCTTATAGAGATCACAAAAACAGCGGATTAATTAACACGTACGATAAATAGTTTGATGCATATCTTTTCCTCCAGGGTTGAAGGAATTTGGGAAGTCAATTTTTCATTATATTTTCTGAATGTGTCCAATACGACCATATAAAAATCATATATAACAAGTTACAAGACCCATTGGTAGGTAAATATGAAAATAAAATATTAATACTTTCTCAATAAAATGTAGGACCTAAGTTTCACTGATAAGCCAATCTATGCATATGGGAAACATTTAACCTCAAGAAAGAAAATGTATATTGGAAAAACATCCAGTAAGTATCAACATGCAGCTAAATGAACATACTTTAAAACAATAGAAAGAGTCACAAAACTAACAAATTATCTTAACAAGAATACACTATTCTTGTATTCATGATAATTATTATTTATACGTAAATTGTGTATTAAATTATATAGTAATTTTTTTTCTCTTTTAATTCTTCTTTGTGATTAATGTAGAAATTTAGCTTATTCTAAACTTTTATCCAATAAATGCTAAAATTAATGAATTTACAATGTATTGGTTATATTTTCTATGTAGAATTACACTTAAGAGACTTGAAAGATGGATTGAAAATATGGAGTAGTGTGCACATATGGGTTTAGCGTGCTGTCAATATAAAAAAAAGTCCAATAAAACAAAGTTTTTAATATAAAAAGGGGGAGCAGTCCGATGCAAAGCATTGAAAGTCAGAGAAACTTAAGATATAAATGAGAGAATAATTCACTCCACAAAAGTTGGCTTATGCCCTTTGTTCTACCATATTTCTTCCATTTTCGTTCATCATTTATTGTTCCCTTTTTGTTTTTGTAAGTCTCTCATGGCAAGAAGAAGTTAAACCACTTATCATTGGGGTTGAGCAACCAAACACTCTTGATATAACAATTATCACTATCTATTTAATATTATTTTCATATTATTATTCTTTTATGAATCTATTGTCATGTTTGTGGTTTGATCATCTATGTGCATGTAATATTATGATGATTTATGCATTGAAAAATGTCTATACTATGAGAACTAGGAAGGAGCATATGGACAATCCATATCTAGGGATAGAATAAAATTGTTTAGCCTTAAATATACATCTTCACTCTTAATGCAAATTATTTGATGTAGCTTTCTTAGAGGGATCAAAAGTGAACTTAAGTAATTTAGAGTATTTCATATGAGGGATGATGGTTATAGTAAATTAAAGAATGAAGTTAATATATAAAATAATGTTAAATAGTGAAAATATTTAACATTGCATCAAAAGTAGTTTTGGTAGGCTAAACATCCAACATATCACATAATCCTACATCAATAGTCAATTCACCTCTCCAAATGTTTGTATTTTCTTTCTCTTGCTCTTAATCTATTTCACAATTTATTTTATGACGAATTTATATTTACATACATGATCACTTGAAAATTCCAATTTATTTTTTGTAAATTGCATTTACCTTTCATGAAAACAAGCTTACTCGAGTCGGATACAAGATCATTATGGATAATAAAATTATTTTTTCAAATATTTAACACAATTGCATATCCGTGTGAGTTTTATCCTTAACCTTTTTTTAATGAAAAACGACTGAAGTTTTTTTTTTCTAGAAAATAAATTTGGATATTATTTTTCATAACCAAGACATTTACATCAGCAAAAATAAGGGGTAAGAGGTTCCACTTAATAAGGCACTTCTACAATCCAGTATTTCTCATGAAAATTAAATGCTAAACAAGTTTTAATAAACCTGATACTAAAACTCTGAAAACTAAAACTTAAAAACTGAACAAGCTTCCATTACACCATGAAAATAGCTTCAGTCCTCCTTTGTGTACTTCCAATGAAGAAAAAGCTGGTAACAATCAGTTTCAGAAATCATATTCTGCATACACAGGTCTTTAGCCACTCCCAAAGCCTCCTTTGGCTTTAAACGAATCTGCAAGAAACTTGTTGCATCTTCCAAGTGGAAAATCCTTCATGGTCACGTATGATCAAGCCAAGTCTTGTGCCATTATCTCTCACTGAAAACGGTTTAAGCTTAAAAGAAGCTTTGGGTAAAAGAATACTTGGGTTTTGAGCTTGGAAAGACTTTTGTGTAAACAATACTTGGGTCATTGTTACTTAGAGAAACTAGTCACAGAATTTGTGTTGAGCCTGAAGAGACTTGATGTTAAAGAAAACTTGTAACAATCTTACTTATTAATAAAAATCATAGTGATATGCATATGCTAGCTGTTCGTATAGGATAAGTTAAGATACACGTATGCTACTTTGTTGATGGTTTTTATTGTCTCAGGATTTGTTGGTGTGGGGGTTGGTTTATGTAATCCGGGTGACTGAGACGCTATTTTATAATATATATATATATATATATATATATATATATATATACACATATATATGTATATCATTGCTGATTAAAGGAAGTAGTGATGAACTAAGGACTGGCCATGCATAATATATCTTGAGTTAAGACAAAGCAGGATAAAAACTATGTTCTTCTCTTTAGTTTATCTATTTTAAAAATTGTTTAAGTTGTTTTAACTCTTAAAGATAAAAATTAAGGTCCTTCTTCTCTTTTTCATTTTTTCTTTGATTTTAGCTTTCTTTATGACTATACATCAGTACATAGCTAAACTCCCTATTATTGAGATTAATCATAGGTAAATTGACTCTCATTCATTATCCATTTTTATGCTAGCTATTATGTTAGTGTTTATCTTAATTTCTATAGATCTGTTTGGATATAAGTTATAAGTATTTTTAAGAATTTTTTTATTAAAAATATAGTATTTTTTTAGTGAAAAAATTCTTAAAAGTACTCTAACCTTATATCCAAACAGGTTATATATGTCTAATGTTTTTTGTGGTTGGTCATCACCCTTATAACACAGGAGATCATAAAGAGATAAAACTTACTCCCAGCTGTGCGCCTCCGATTCTGGAGGGATAATATATTTGTCGGTTCATCCAGACATACGAGGGAAAAAAATAGCAGTTGTTTACCGTCAAGATTATTATCAGGACAAAAATTGTTAATACATGTCTTCAATTTTTTTTTTTAATTACGTTCTGAAACTAAAAAAGTTATAATTGACATTTTCATATTCTTATAATTGAATCTATGAAGTTAATAAAATCATCACAAATTATTATATTTTATAATAGTTTTAAACTGTCACAAATAAAAAATGTAAAAAATTAAAGATTTAGTTAAAAAAAAAAATCTAGTTATTTTTCAACAGCACGTTAATATTATAAAAAATAGAGTACAAAAAGAAGTACAAGGTATAGGTCTACCAGACCTAAAAAACAATGACAGAATGCATAATATCAATTACATTGCAGATATATACATGCTTCCTAGCATGTGACTTGCACCCCAATTAAATTAAACCTTTGAAACTCACGATACTAACAACATAGATCTTCTCCACATATTAAACACGCCCAAGGCAAGAGAATAAGGATTCAATGACCATGAAGAGTGACTGAGAGAGGATATACAAACCACCTCCTTTATTTTATTCTGCTGTTGTTGTTGGTTAATTAATTTTTCTTCTCCTCGTTTCCCTGATCTTAGTTTTGGAAGATAGATAGGTGTATATTTATAGCTACGTAATATGGTTCATGAAGATAAAATTGGGGGTTCTTGTTAGTTCTCGTGTCCTAATTTTAGCCTAAAAAATAGGAAATTAACTAATTAATCATCTAAAAAGGTGGTTTTCTTCCACCTTCCCTGGTCCAAGGCCAAATTGAGAGGCTATATATGTTGTGAACCACACTAGGTAAAAAATAGTATAATCTTTGTCCTTTTTTTAGCAACACATATAAGACTAACTGGCTATATAGTTCATGAACAACAAACAATATTGTCATCGCTTGTTGCTAAAATGTGTGGTTCTTATTAGTTTTAAGTGTCCTAATTTTAACATAAGAAATTCTAAGTTAATTAACCTATTTATATATCTAATTATTATATAAAAAAACAAGGTTTTTCTTACAACCAACTATAAATTAAGCAACTACCATAAAAAAAAAAAAACAACTAAAAATTAAGCAACGTTTGGCAGCTCGTGATGACATTTTTGTCATTCATTTCTATCCTTCCCGTCTATAGATACAGATCATTCATTGTGCTATTGCTATTGTTACTATATATTCATTTTTCACTCCAAAAGAGTTGTGATTTGTGGTGATCTGAAATATAATTCTTGCTAAAAAAAATAATAAACCAATACTCATGGTTGAATCGGTCCAAATTAAAAATGCATTCTTAGTCTTTTTATTTAATCTTGATAATACATCCATATAATTTTGACACAATACTTTTAACTAATTAATATTTTCTTAAAATTTATCATTAGATTGAAAGTTTATTTCACATATATCTCATATACAAAATTTTATATATACATATATTTATTTATTTCCCTTTATGCACATATAAGTTTATTTTATCAGTTGAAATCGAACTTGACATCAAAAGAGTTTACTCTCTCTGTATAACTTTAATTAGAAGAATTTAAAAAAAAAAGTGTAATTGCTCAAAAAAGAAAACAAGAGAATCAAGAACATGGATAGATAATATTTTAATGCTGTTATTATTATGATAGTTAATTAAAAGCATAGGAAAGGAGGATATAAGGACGTGTATAAAATGTCCTTGTTCATGAAAAAACCATATTTTAAGAAGCTTCAGTAAGTGCATTTTGTCAATTGTGCCTCGCCTCTTCTTTTTGCGTCCATCTCATTTCAACTTATATCTGTGATTGAACCTTCCTTGATGATAGTGAGTCTTGTTCTTTCACTATTTGTTGTTGAACCTATCAGCTACTGCATCATAGAGTGATAGAGAGATATTTTAAAATTACAAAATCAATAAATAATAAATGTTTATAACATTATACATAGATTATATTTTTCTTTTGAAAGTATAGCATTATACATAGATATATATATATATATATATATATATATATAAACATAATTAATCCATTCTATTTATATATATAAATTAGAATGACTATTTTGAGCGAGAGTATTCTTATTTATTTATGATAAATTTTAACTTTATAAGAAATACTAGAGTAAATAAAACAATAATGTCAATATACAATGTTTTTGTTATCCATCTTCATTCAAAACTTATATACCATGCTAAATTTTCAAACAGCTCCAACTGAAATAATAATAAAAAAAGGTGTCATCTATAATAATGCTTTTTTTTCTGTAAGGATTTATTGTTAGACAATGAAATCTAAACCCTAAAATGAAGATGAAAATGAAAATGAGTTTATTAATTAATATTCAATATGATTATCTTATTAAAATAATTCAGTATGTGGAAATAAATTAACTTACTCTCTGCTAGGCTTCTGAGCACACAACGCATACCACAAAAGACTGCACACCAACTACCACGGTCACCGTTGCAGTGTTCATTAATGCAATTAGGAACGCACTCATTAGGTTGGGCATTAGCACTTACAGCGACCATTAGGCCCACCAACAACAACAATGCAACGTATTTGTTTGCCATTTCAGTTCGCTGGATCCTTTATTTGTTGAATGTTGTTGATGGTGGTTAATTTTGTCCTCTCCTCCTTCCCTCACCTTAGTTTTGGAAGATAGATATAGGTATATATATATATATATATATATATATATATATATAGCTACGTAAATGGTTCATGATGAAGCACAAACAAATATAGAAAAAGTCTGGTACTATAAATAGTTTTCCCTAATTACTAACGATAACCCCAAATTATAGCAACAAACCAGTTTGTGGTTCATGAACCCATTTACGCAACTATATATATATATATATATATACACCTATATCTATCTTGGAAAACTAACAACGGGGCAAGAAGGAAAATTAAACCATCAACAACAGAAGAAAAAAAAAGGAGCCAACCGAAATGGCAAACAAATACACTGCGTTGTTGTTGGTGATGACTTTTTCCACCATTGTGGGGGTGATCTCCTAGCTACTTTCCCCTTTAAATACTTGTCATTGATGGCCTTCTTATTACTTAATTAGGCGGCTATTTCAACCATCGTTTGAAGGTGACGCTGTGACTCTAGTTTTGATAATGATGGTGAGAGCCTCAACATTCAGAGCTGAGAAAGAATGTAACAAGGACTATTTTGTGTTGACAGTAGTAACATATGGAGTAAAACATGCATTTTGTTTTTCACAGAGACTAATTTTTAAATTTAAGTAATATCATCTATAGGTACTATTTGTTAAATATATACTAATATCAACTATACGATCAAATTAAAAGACTATTTTTCAACCATATCATTATCATGTGTCATTCGTGTTTTTCACGTCAATCACATAAGTCATTTCATCAACAAAGTTAGCACCAGGATCAATCATTAAATAATCTTACAATTTTTTCAATATAAGAATTAACATTTAAAGTTGTCAGTGTAAAGACTAAATAATTGTTAAACCATACAAAACTTTGTCCATTGGTTAGTCGTCATCAACTACTGATGATTTTTGACTATAATATACATATATCATTTCATTAATAATCAACTACTCAATACATGAAATAACATGATTAATAAAAAATAGATACTAGGTAAAGATGAAGTCGTCCTATAACAAGCATATGAACAACACCATTTGTTTGTCTCTTGATAAAACCATGATCATAGGTTTGATATTGTAAAAAGTTATTAACGTTTCATTTTGTCAAAAGTTTGACATTTAGTGTTATTGGCTAATGTTCTGATATATAAAATTGGTTAAATTACTCAACAGATCCATGGGCTATTTATAAATTTTCAAATAGATTCCTAAACTAATAAAATTTTGACTTAGATCTTTGATCATGTTTGTAAATTTTTTAATTGAGTTCTAAAGTTTTTAAAACCCTCATAAATGATCATTTTCTCGCAATTTTAAGTTGTAAACTAATTTCAGGGACATACTTTTTTTAGTTTAGAAACCTACTTGAAAATTCTCAAATATTTTACAGATCTACTGAGTAAGAATGCTTAAATATTAAAGATTAAGAAATAATGCACATAATTTTTAAGTAATTATATTATCATTAATTAATTTTTAATTTTAACTATATGAATGATAAAAAAATTACACTCAATCGAACTTAATATTAATAGCAAAAACTATTATATATGTGCAGATTAGGCGACATATAAGAGATGAAGGGCAATTTCTCATAAATAATAGAAGAGAACCAGAATAATAACATGGATAATATTTTAATGGTATTATTATCAAGGTAGTTAATGACAGGAAGAGGGAAGAAGGATATATATAGGCCATACAATAGTTCATAAGAAAGCCTTTCTGCTGAACATATTTATAGCATTCTGTCAATCATGCTTTGCCCCATCCTTCTATTGCTTTTGGTCTCTCTATGTCTGATAGTAGGTGATAAGCCTTGCCCAGGTAGTTCTTTTTTTTTTTTTTCGTTTGGTATGCGTTATGATCTAGACTCCTTGTATCATAGAGAGACATTTCAAAATCACAGTCTAATATAATAATTTTTATCTGATAAAATAGGCACTTAAATACTTAATTTTTTTGCCACGTACTTACAATTTTAAATATGATGAAAATACTTATGTATGGCAGGAGCAGGACCTATATTAGATTGGCCACCTGTAACCTGATTTCGACTTCAAATTTTATTTGATGAAATAAAAAATTATTTTTATTTAAGCCCATAAAATAATCACTCAAGGTATTTGTTTCCTGTATTCTGACTATTGAATCCAGCATTTATTATTATATTTTGAAAAATCTAATGCAATTTTATATTTTGAAATGGACATTTCAAAATATATTTAGAGATACAAGATAGAAATATGGAATGTATGATTCAAATACCATTACTCAAACTCGATAACTTGTTTGTTTTACACTTCATATAACTCCTCAAAATTCTTTTAATTCACATTCTAAATATTACCCCTCTAACTACCTTATATAATATCATACATCACAATAAATATCAAAAGTATCTTTAATTTAGATAAAAAATGAAAAAGATAAGAAATAAAAAAGGACAGTCTGAAATAACGTACAAATGAATTTAATTATTTTTATAATAATAGTGATTGTTATAATTTAAAATAATAACATACTAATAATAATAATAATATAAATGTAAATTGTTTAAAAATAATTTCTCTTCCATAAGTTAAATGTAAAAATCACTATAAAATAAGACGAAAATACATGATATGATAGATGAATTAATTAGTTAAGAGGATTAAAAAATAAAAGTCCATATGATGAACACTCAAAATTATAACACGTCCAAGATATCATAAAGAGATAAAACTTACTCCTAGCTGTGCGCCTCCGGTTCTGGAGGGATAATTTGTTGGTTCATTCGACATATGAGGGGAAATAAACAGCAGTTTATCCGGACAAAAAAATTGTTAATACATGTCTTCAAATTATTTGAATTTTTTTAATTACGTTCTGAAACTAAAAAATTTATAATTGACATTTTCATATTTTTATAATTGAATCTATGAAGTTAATAAAATCATCACAAATTATTATATTTATGCTGTCACAAATAAAAAATGAAAAAAAAAATTAAAGATTTAGTTACAATTTTTTTCTAGTTATTTTTAACAGCACATTAATATTATCAAAAATAGAGTCCAAAAAGAAGTACAAGGTATAAGCCTACCAAACCTAAAAAACAATGGCAGAGTGCATAATATCAATTACATTACAGATATATACATGCTTCCTATCATGTGATTTACACCCCAAATTAAACCTTTGAAACTCACGATACCAGCAACATAGATCTTCTCCACATGAAGAGTGACTGAGAGAGGATATACAAACCCCCTCTTTTATTTTCTTCTGCTGTTTGTTGGTTAATTAATTTTTCTTCTCATCCTTTCCCTGACCTTAGTTTTGGAAGATAGATAGGTGTATATTTATGGCTACTTAATATTGTTCAAGAAGATAAAATAATTGGGGGTTCTTGTTAGTTCTCGTGTCCTAACTTTAGCCTAAGAAATTGGAAATTAACTAATTAATCATCTAAAAAGGTGGTTTTCTTCCACCTTTCCTGGTCCAAGGCCAAATTGAGAGGCTATATATGTTGTAAACCAAACTCGGTAAAAAAAAGTATAACCTTTGTCCTTTTTTAGCAACATAAGACTAACTGGCTATGTAGTTCATGAACAACAAATAATATTTTCATCGCTTACGGCTAAAATGTGTGGTTGTTATTAGTTTTTAGTGTCCTTATTTTAACATAAGAAATTCTAAGTTAATAACCTATTTATATATCTAATTTATAAAAAAAACAAGGGTTAACGTTTTCTTACAACCAACTACAAATTAAGCAACTACCATAAAAAAAAATAAAAAATAAAAACTAAAAATTAAGCAACGTATTTTTTGGCAGCTCGTGATGACATTTTTGTCATTCATCTGTATCCTTCCCGTCTATAGATACAGAACATTCATTGTGCTATTACTATTGTTACTATATATTGATTTTTCACTCCACAAAAAGAATTCAATATTTATAGTTTACAAAAGAGTTGTGATTTGTGATGGTCTGAAATATAATTCTTGGAAGCTAAAAACTCCAAATATTTTTTCGTCGTTTACAATTACTAAAAACAACCTTTAGTTCGTTAACGGCTAGTATTCTTGCTAAAAAAAATAATAAACCAACACTTGTGGATGAATCCGTCCAAAAATGCATTCTTAATCTTTCTTAGACTAAACATAGTGTTAATAAGAAACTGAAATTGTGGAAAAATACTTTGAAGTTTAAAGGATTCACGATAAACAAGAGTAAGATAGAGTATATGAAGTGTGAGTTTTCGCAGGAAAAAGATGGTGGTCAAGACACAGTGCATCTACTTGGTCAAGAAGTACTCAAGGAAGATGTTTTTAGATACTTCAGATCAATCTTGCAAAAAGGTGGTGAGATTGATGAGGATGTAAATCATAGAATTAGGATGGATGAAATGACAGAGTGCATCTGAGTTTTTGTGTAATCACAAAATTTCCCTTAAACTAAAAGAAAAATTTTATAAAATAGCTGTAAGATCGACCGACAATGTTATATGGAGTGAAGTGTTGGCCAGCTACATAAGCAACATGAACACAAAATAGGAGTAGCAGAAATGAGGATGTTAAGGTGGTTGTGTGGTTATAGGAAGATGAATAAGATAAGAAATGAGGATATTCGACGAAAGGTAATAGTAGTTCCGGTGTGCGAAAGATGAGAAAGCATAGATTGAGATGATTTAGACACGTTATGAAACGACCACTAGATGCTTCCGTTAGAACAAGAGTTTGTTATCAAGAGCTCGACATAAAGCGAAGTAGAGGTCGACCGAAACTCACTGAGAAAGGTAGTTAAACAAGACCTAATAGAGTTGGAAATAGATTGACAGACGGTGTGTCATAGGACGGAGCGGAGAAAAACTATAAGCTTGGTAGAAGGTTAAACTCATTAATATGTCTATGTTCCCGTCGTTCCCTTTTTTTAGTTCTTTTCCTTTTCATTTCTCCCCTCCTCCTTTTACCCTTCTTTTATTTTAGCTTATTTTTCCTTTCTTTTATCTTATTTTTCCTTTTTTCTTCTCATCTCTCTTTCCCTTTCTTTGTCTTTTTTCCGATCTATCATTGTGTTTATCTACCATTGATCCTAATTAATTTGGGTTAAAGGTACTGTTAATATTGATGTTGATATTAGTAATACATCCATATGATTTTGACACAATACTTTTTAACTGGTTAATATTTTCTTAAAATTTATCATTAGATTGAAAGTTCATTTCACATATAACATATATACAAAATTTTATATATACATATATTTATTTATTTCTCTTTATGCGCATATAATTTTATTTTATCCGATGAAATTAAACTTGACATCAAAAGAGTTTACTCTCTGGGTATAACTTTAGGAAAAAATATATTTTAAAAAGAAAACAAGAGAATCAAGAACATGGATAGATAATATTTTAATGATGTTATTATTATGAGATAATTAAAAGCAAAGGAAGGGAGGATATAAGGAAGTGTATAAAATGTTCTTGTTCATGATAAAGCCCTATTTTAAGAAGCTTCAGTAAGTGCATTTTGCCAATTGTGCTTCGCCTCTTCTTTTTGCGTCCATCTCATTTCAACTATATCTGTGATTGAACCTTCCTTGATGATAGTGAGTCTTGTTCTTTCTGTGGTTGAACCTGATCAGTTTCTGCATCATAGAGTGGTAGAGAGATATTTTAAAATTACAAAGTCAATAAGTAATAAATGTTTATAACATTATACATAGATTTTTCTTTTGAAAGTATAGCATTATACATAGATATATATAAACATAATTAATCCCTTCTATTTATATATATATATATATATATATATATATATATATATATATAAATTAGAATGACTATTTTGAGCGAGGGTATTTTTATTTATTTATGATAAATTTTAATTATATAAGAAATACCAGAGTAAATAAAACATGCAGTAATGCCAATATACTATATTTTTGTTATCCATCTTCATTCAAAATTTATATATCATGCCAAATTTTCAAACAAATCCAATTGAAATAATAAAAACAAAGGTGTCATCTATAATAATGCCTTTTTTCTGTAAGGATCTATTGTTAGACAATGAAATCTAAACCCTAAAATGAAGATGAAAATGAAAATTAATTAATATTCAATATGATTATGTTATTAAAATAATTCAGTATGTGGAAATAAATTAACTTACTCTCTACTGGTCTTCTGAGCGCACAACCCACACCACAAAAGCCTGCACACCAACTACTACGGTCACCGTTGCAGTGTTCATTGATGCAATTAGCAACGCATTCATCATGTGGGACGTATGTGTAGTATTGGGCATTAGCACTTCCAGCGACCATTAGGCTCACCAACAACAACAATGCAACGTATTTGTTTGCCATTTCAGTTCACTCGATCCTTTATTTGTTGAATGTTGTTGATGGTGGTTAATTTTGTCTTCTCCTCCTTCCCTCACCTTAGTTTTGGAAGATAGATATAGGTATATATAGCTACGTAAATGGTTCATGCATGATGAAGCACAAACAAATATAGAAAAAGTCTGGTACTATAAATAGTTTTCCCTAATTTTCTTTTGTTAAAATTAGGACTCTGATGTGTACGCAATAACTAACGAGAACCCCAAATTATAGCAACAAACCAGTTTGTGGTTCATGAACCCATTTACGCAACTATATATATACACAGCTATATCTATCTTGGAAAACTAACAACAGGGCAAGAAGGAAAATTAAACCATCAACAACGACAGAAGAAAAAAAAAAGGAGCCAACCGAAATGGCAAACAAATACACTGCGTTGTTGTTGGTGATGTGCCTTATAGTCGTTACAAGTGTTGATGCCATATCCGATGCCAAAAGAGGATGCATAGATGATTGCCTCGCTAATTCTTGCACGGCCCCGTCGATGTTGTGCAGAAACTATTGTTGTCTTATTTGCATAACCGTCGACCGTAGAGAAACATCAGTGGGTGAGTTTATTTGTTTCCATGTCATTTTTAAACTTATTTATCAGATTTTTTTATCCGTAAAAATTAAACATCATATCATATTTTACATTACTCATACATCATGCTTAATCCTTGGAAAATTATTATATTAAAATCTTAATTATTTTAACCAGATAATCATCTTCAATATTAATTAAGAAATTCATTTTCATCCTTTTTTTTCAACTTCAATTGGAAATGTTAAAAAAATCGGCATGATAAATTTAAATGAAAATAGTAACATTACAAATTATATTGATACCGTTGTTCAATTTATTTTAAATATTAATTTATGCTTCTTATACATCTGTTGGAAGAGGATTGCTATTAATATTTGGAGAGAGGCTTTTAGGCTAAAGGATTTCTGGAAGAGTAGAAAGATTTTGGAGAAGAGAGATTTTATTACTTGAACTTGATTTTATGGCTTGATACAAATGAGCAAATCCTACACCTATTTATACTTGGCCAACTTCTCATCCAATGGCTAAGATTTCTCCAACACAACTTTGATCCAATGGCTATAATTTAACTTCTACACAATTCCACCTAAATATCTATCTTCTACACACTTCCATACTTATCCATATCATTCTACTTTTAAAGATATTTCTAGAACACATTTCTAGAACATGGGCCAAATGGGCTTCACACTCTAGAAAATAGGCTAATTGGGCATATGATTCTAAGAATTTTCTTAAGTCCAAATAATTATTACAAATCAAGTTTATTTTACATTCAACAACATCTATGTTTCTTGACTTTGTAATTTTGAAATATTTATGCTGCAGTTCATACTCTTGGTAATGGAGCATCAAGGAAAATGCAACCGCAAATGAAGATCCTAATGAGCCAAAGCACTAAACACTTGGAGCATAATTAGTTGAATTGAGATGGAGGACAAGGGAATCGAACGATTATGCGAAGCACGGTTGGCAGAATGCACTGAAGATTAATATATACATAAAGGCTTTCTCAAGAACAAGGACAAAATATTGTATTACTTAATTACTATTCATACACGTCCTTATCCTCCTTTCCCGGTTGCCCTTGCTTGTCATTAACTACCACAATAATAATTATATCCATGTCTTTCTCATTTCTCTTGTTTCTTTCTCAGCAGTTACACTTCTTTTTTCCTTTTAAAAGGCTCTTGAAATAACCAAATAGCATAGAGGTTCAAATGGTTATCACTACAAAAAATTAACTTGTGTCATAATTAATTCAAATTTAAATTAAGAATGTAATTATATTACAATTAATTCTATTACTATTAAAAAAAAATAATGTACATTGTCATTTAGATGATTTGTATAATAAATAATTGAAGAATAATTAAAAAGGTAATTTTTTATAATTAATAACAATTTTTTTGAAAAAATTTAACAAAATGAAAACATGTTTTTGTTCAGTAAAAGAGAGTGAAAAAACTAAACATAGAAATACATTTATATTGTGTAATTTTAATTAAGAAAATTATTATAAAAATCAATAAACTATTTATAGATGATAATTTATGATGATTGAATAACAGTGTAAAATTATCTTATATTGTTAATGTATGACCTATTTT
>PYAF01005867.1:876115-900021 GCA_007407185.1 Glycine tomentella
AAAAAGAAAAAAAAAAAAAAAAAAAAAAAAAAAAAAAAAAAGCAAATCTGAGCGGCTTTGTAGGCAGAGAGCGTGCTCTCAGCAGCCTCCAATTTTACAAGTACATTCTTACCTGTTTAGTCAATACACTCAATCCAAAGTCAGAAACCTTCAAATTTCCATAAGCATCGAGAAGAAGATTTTCAGGCTATCAAAAGGGAAGAAAGCAAATTGATCAAGACAAACACAAAACGGTTAAAAGTTAAAACATTAACTATAGCAAAAACATATAACACACACACACATAATATTGTCTTTCACCTTCAAGTCTCTATGGTACACACCCTTTCTATGACAATGATCAACTGCATCTATAAGTTGTTGAAAGTAGCGCCTAGATTCATTTTCAGAAAGCTTTCCCTGCTGAACCTACCAATTCAGAAGCAGTGTAATTGTAACATAAGCAACAAATAAAATCAAATCATTAGCAATAGTTTGTTAGAATCTCAACAACAATTGCTAATTTAAATGGTCAAACTTGAGAATTATCAATGTTCAGAATAATTAACCTCTAACATATTCCATAATATATAAACATCAAAACTTACAATTTTATCATATAGTTCCCCTCCCATTACAAATTCAAGGATTATGTAGATCTTGGTCTGGCTAGCCAAAACCTAAAATTTGAAAACAATGTGAGAAATAGAAAAGAAAGAAATATGGTATAATTCCTGGCATATTAGGATATCTAAACATACCTCGTGCAATCTAACTATATTAGGATGCCTGACAATCTTCATAATGGATATCTCTCTTTTAATCTATAACACGGTTCATGTTAGAAAAGCTAATAGCAAAAGATGGAAAGAATTACAAAAGGCATTCAGTACGGCAAACTTCATGATTATTCTGCCATAAATGCACAAGCAAGCACATAGGATTAGAAGCAGAACCTTGAATGCAAATTTAAAACTATTATAGTAAATATAAATGCAATAATAATAACAACGATATTAATATCATTATATTACTTGTCTTTGTTTAAATAGGCAATCTGTTAGGCCTAAAAGGCATTTAAAGCTTGAACATTTTTACTAAATAGGCAATGTGTAGTGCAGTAATAGATCGACCTTGATATTAACATAGACAAAAATTATAATTTAAACGTGTTAAAGTTCATCATGAAGCCATAAATTAACACTACCCCTTTTTTCTTCTTTTATAGTGGATCTTGTAATTTACAAGAATTGACCAGGATGGATCATGTGATTTTGAGAAATTACTATACATAGAACTGGCATTGGCTCAATTGGGTTTCAATTTTTAATATTGGAAGTAAATCTTCTTAACCAATCTTGTGAAAATTTTAATTACCAATTCTTCTATTTTTTTATATTAAAAATATAAACACAGAAATTTTAATTTTTTAAAAATGTAACTTTTGGAGGGAAAAATAGCCATTCAGATGTTTTTGAAGTCAAAAGAAAATTTTCATTGTAAAAAAATCCAGATTCAATTTTTTATTTATAAAAAATTAAAATTTATCAATTCAACTATTAAACTTAAAATTCTTATAAAGTATATCACCATAGAAGGTAAAAACTACTGTGAATATTTTCACTAGATCACCTCTTCTTTATACTAGAAAGTATGTTTGTGTACTGTTTGAAAGCAGCAGAACGTACAAATGGATGCTTCTCTCAACACACTTTTTTTCTACGTGCATTCAGGGATTCCAAACAAGCAAACAGTATAGAACCAGACACACATGACAAATTTACCTCAATAATTGTTCCATTGCTGAGCTTAATTGGAGCATGAAAAGAAAGGTCCACAGTGCTAGCACCAACAGTGATGATCCATGGAGCAGTGTTTGACAAAGTCTGAGGCAAAGGGCCAGAGTTGCCAGCACTACACACAACCACAATGTTCATCTATTTACCAACAACATCTCTGCCTTCCCATGGTTCTCAATAATAGGTAATCCAAGTACACATAATATAAGAAATTATTTTGGTGAACTGAAAGCAGGGGTTTGAATATTTATTTTCAAAGCTGAATCGCAGAAGCAAACATACCTTGATTAACTCCACAATTGTCACGGTTTTGTTGATAGCTTTAGAGCCAACCAATTTATCAATGGTACCGGCAAGGAAAGGAAAATAATGGCAGAAAACAGAGAGAGAAAAGCCAAATAAGGGTTTAAGAAGAAGAAGGGTTTGAGTATAACCTCAGAGCAGAGTACAGTCAGTACACTACCAACTCATGAATAACGAAACGAGCAAGGGCTAAGGAGCGACGTCGCCGATGGACCAAGGAGTGATGCCGTAGCAATGAGTAACGCAGACCAGCCTCACCAGCAACGCCGAGACGGAGGGAGGAAGAAGAACGAAGCACGAATGTGAAGAAATGTGAAGAAGACGAAGAGACCCAGGAGCCGAGCTGTAGCGGGTAAGGGGGGCTGATTGGGATTGGGGTTGGGTCATGGAGTGAGAATAAGATGAGGAGGGGGGGCTGTTGTGCTTTACTATTAGGTTTCCACAAATAAATTAATTAATTAATATAAGAAAAAATCAGTTAACCACGGAATATTCATGCTTCGAAAATATGTCATCGGAAATAGGCCTTTTTGTTGTAGTGTACACGGCGGCAGCGACGGTGGGCGACTCTCGGGTACATGGCGGCCGCCTAGCAAGCGCTTTAGGAGCCCTAGTAACTGAGGTTGAAGATGGTCAAAGGAAGTGGAAAAACTTGAATGCAGCGCAACTGGAGGGGAAACGCGAAAAATTGGGGTTTTTTTGTTGGGTTATTATTGAAACGCAGCGTTCTGGGACTAATCAACTAAGGTCAGCTTTTTAAAACCGTATTCGAAAACTGTTTATCCACTACGGGCAAAAAAAAACCGACTTTGATTGGTTACTGTGTTTTAATCAAAGACAGTTACGTGGTTAAACCAAACCGTGTTTGAATTGAGCCGCTTCCTTATCCACTACGGTTAGTTAGAACCGACTTTGATTGGGCGTAGTGAAATCGACACTTTCTAGTAGTGCCACCAATTGTGCTTCGTTTTATTCTTCGATTGTGGGCGGTGATGGTGCACTGCCATCTGCAATATAGAGAGATTTTAATCTTCAAAATTACAAAGTCGATACAATATATATATATATATATATATATGTAAAGTTGTACATAGATACTATATATGAAGCATAATAATAATAAATATCAACGTGTAAATAAAACAACAATGTCAATATAGTCAGAGTCGTCCGTCCAACAATAAATAAGATCTAATGCAAAATTTGGTATAATGTTTTTTTCAATGTACATAAACTTTTTGCCAATATATGAGATATCTTTATTTTATAAAAATTAATAATAAATAATATTTTTATTGATAGGTCTAAAGCCTTAAGTTTTAGTTATTTTATTTTTGGATCATTTCTGAATATAGTTTGTTATGTTACAATTTTCATTCGAAAATTAGCATGCCAAATTTGTAAACAAATTACATTTGAAGTAAAAGTTTAAAAAAAAATTACAATAATGCATTTTTTCTTTGACGATTATTATTTGACAAAATATGTAATTAAACACTAACATTTAGAATATGAGAAAATTAAGTGCTTGTAGTTATGTATACACACACAACCTAGACATTACTGTGAGAATTGTTTACCAATATCTCGTTAATATTCAAGATTATAGCATGCAATTATTTTCATTCGAAAATTAGCATGCCAAACTCGTCCCTGATGACCTGCCATGTTGCATGCCTAATGAAAATGAATTTGTTAATATTCAAGATGATTATCATTTATCTGATTAATATAATTCAGGTTTTATAACATTTTATTATTCAAATATTCTAAGGGAGACATACAAAATCATATATGGAAACAAATTAACTTACTTCTTGGCTTTGGGTCTATGCACCGTATATAACAAAAATTGCACAAAGTCCCGCGCGGAAAGCAACCACGTTCGTAGCAAATAGTTAAGCATCTCTTTCTGTAATCTGTGTAGAGGTCGGCATCAACACTTAAAGCGACTATAAAGCATACCAGCAACATCAATGCAGTGTATTTATTTGCCATTTCGGTTCGCCCCTAATGATCTTTTCTTCTACTGCAGTTGCTGGTGGTTTATTTTTTCTCCTTCAATTCCTCTCCCTAGCCTAGTTTTGGATGATGATTAAACATGGTATATATAGTTGTCTAAATAGTTCATGAACCGCAATCAGTGTCATGGTTGTTTCTAAAATTTGGGTTTCTTGTGAGTTATAGTGTTGTAATTGTAACAAAAGAAATTGGAAAAATTAACAAATTAACTATCAAATATCAATTATCAATCATATTAGTATTATAAAAAAAAAATTGTCATGTGTAGATTCTTTTTTATTTGTAGAAATAAAAAACACAGAACAAAGAAGATTATAATAATTCATGCATTGTATTCAATCAATTGAGTTAAACATCATTAATTTGTCATGTAGATAAATATCACATATATAGCAACACTATATTTGTTGTTTTCCCATTGAAATGCAGTTAAAAAATTATTTTATTTTTTAATTCATGAAAATATTACGTAAATGCAATTAAAATTATTTTTTATTTTATTTTTTAATGATAAATGTTACTATTTTTTGAGTTACATTCTTTTTCTAACATTTTTTTAAAAAAAATGTTACTAGTTTGATTACGTTAATTATATTCTTTTTGTAACAATTCTAATAATAAATGTTACTTGCAACTAGACTTTTTTTTAACCAATTTTAACAACTAATAAAATTAATAGCTAATTTTAATCCAAATAATAATTTATTAGCTACAATTTCTTAGTAACTAAAACTAATTTATTTTTGCAAGTGAATTACATATTTGTATATTTATTACAATACAATTTATTTTTAGTAATTTATTTTCCCCCAACACTTTCCTCTCAATTACGTTATATCCCTCCTTCGCTGATTTTCTCTGATTTCGTGTTTCTTGGGAAGATTTTCTTCTCATATTATCTTTCTCGTTCTCTAAAATAAAAATCATTTTGAAAATCTTATTGCAGTTTTTGATATCAAAGACAGTTTGATTGTGGCAAGTTATTAACAACGATATAATGCATGTATCATCTATCATTGGATGATAATGGATGAGATAGAAATTTAGGCAAGAGAAATGCTAGTTACATTCTATCTAATTTTTTTTTATCTTACTTTTATATCGAGAGAAAAATTATTAAATATGAAACAATTAAAGATCAAGAAAAAATTAATAATTTTCAATAAAATTCAATTAATCGTAAAAATGTCGTTAGCATTGATCTCTTTAGGTTAAAGATCAATGAATGTAAAAAGAAAAATATATCCACACATAATACTCATATTAAAACTTATGTGCTCATATATTATTAAAACTTTCACGACTAAGTTAACCCTAATAATTCAAACAGATGATCAATAAATTTGACCATAACTTATTGTTACAAGAGAGTCTTATAAAATTGAGAAATTATTATACGGTACTAGACCACCATCTAGTCCATAATCACTATTAATCTTTATATAATATATAATTAAATTTATTAAGTAGTTAATTACTTTATCTTAAATTAAAAAAAAATTACATATCATATAAGAATAATTAATCTGGGTCATCAGATGATCCAAGATCATCTAATAATTTTTTTCATAAAATCACCCACAAAGTCACGAAACAAGATCATTCAATGCACATTATTTTATTTTTGGAGTAACAATAAAAGAATTAAAGCTGTGAGAATAATAACTAATCAATTTTCATACCTCATCAAACTTAAGTACTAGTATAAATTAATAAAAAAAATCACTAGTAAAAAAAAAATCAACTAATTGAAAAGTCCTAGCAAAATACAAATAACTTAATAAACTTCAAGACTGAATAAAATAACAAGAACTTCAGTTTCCATTTTTATTACATATATACATTACAATGCAAAAAAGCTTTCTGATACGATAAATAGTACTCCCCCCAAATGTGGGGTCTGAGACAATCTTAAAATCTAATGTAATAGTCACACGGTAAAGAATATAATATATAGAAACATAATATCCATATATGTATAAAGTACGTCTTCACAAATCATAAGATATGGCAAACACACAAGCTAGTAGTATTTGAGAAGAGCAAATCCAAGTGCAATGAAGAGAAGAGAAGGTGAGACATTGTAAGATGTCATGGCAGATGATGGAGAGAGATTAGTGCGGCCACTTCCATTTGGTACAGATGGGTTACCAGAATCCGCTGATGGAGATGGTGGAGTCAAAAGAGAGGGAGTAGTTGTGTCAGATTGTGGTGCCAGAGAAGGTGAAGTTGGTGATGGGAGAACAGTAGAAGCTGTTCAAAGATAAATTAGAGTATGATATTAGTATCACAAAGTTCTTAGGCACTAAAAATGTTACTATATATGCATGTACTAAAATGAAATAATTAATTAACCTTGAGGACTAGGGGTTGGAGTAAATCCAGAGGAAGCAGATGGAGCTGATGCTGGCGAAGGAGATGGTCCAAGAGATACTGGTCCTGCGCATGTTTAATAAAATCATTCAAAAGCTTAGTTACAATTAATGGAAAAAATAATTATATTATATTGTATATAAGAAATTTTAGGCAAAATATACATATTGAAATTGAAATGAAGGTCTTGCGTTTTGGCATTACCAGGAGCAGGGAGTGGTGAACCCGAGGCTGCAAAATAAGTAAAGGCAAAAAGGTCACACACCTTAATTAATTAGCTTAATTGATAAACAAGATTAAGAATGAAATCTAGGATGAATTACACTTTATTTTTCTATAACTTTTAACTTACTTTCTTATATGTCGTTTTATTGTTAAATATTTTGAAGTTTAGATTAAAATAAATATTTCTGTAATTACAATTTTAATTATCGTTAATAAACTTAGAAATAAGCCTAATAAAAATAATGAAATTTAACATTTGTTATAACTCAAATTTCAGAAAATTTAGATAGTTGGATATTATTAGTGGAGAGAGTTAAAAAAATAGTTTTACTCTCAAAGCAGTAAACCCTTCCTTCTTTGTTTTGTATGTTGAAATCCAGAAATATACATTAAAAATTATAAAAACAATATTCCAACTTTTATCCAAAAAAATCCTAAAATCAAGTGTGTGTGTGTGTGTTTACAAGTTAAAATTAAATTATGCATAAGGCAATCTATATTGTGTGTTTAAAAAAAAAAACTTTTTCAAAATCTGATTTTAACTTATCTACTTAATTTAAATATTTATGGGAAAAGTTTAATTTATTTCAATTTTTATTTTATTTTTAAAAAATTTCTTATTAAGAGGACCTTAGTCATTAAAAAAACATAAACAAATAAATTTGAAAAGTGTGAAAGATCGTTTATCCTAAATTGAAGAAATTTACCTTTGCATTGAACTTGGACACCGGCCATGTTGCATGCACGAGGGAGAGAGATGGCTAAGGTTCGATTGACGGGTATTCTGAAGGGAACGCTGCCAGTCACAATGAGACACAAACAATCCATGCCACCACTTGTGAGAGACTTAAGGGCACTGCAGCACTCCGTTGTTGGTGAGGTTCCATTGCCACTGCTATTAGTCAGAAAATTCATGCAAGGTGTGAAGAAAGTGCCTAGTGTTGAAGCGTTACATGGCGTGCTGATTTGGCCATAGCTTGGTGCACCCATCACCATAGCCACCACGGCTATCACCAGAGCTTTGCGGCAAAGAGACCCAAAACTTGCCATGTGTATTTTTCTCAAGTTATGCCTTGTGGGGTCCACTAGGAATTTTAAAATTTATAGAAGGGTTTAAGATGTACAAAGAAAAATGAGTCTTTTGGAGTTTTGATGGTTGGGTTGGAGAGGATTAATTAAGGGAATTTATAGATGGGAGGCATAAAGAAGAGAAGTGAAGAATGGAACTTGGAAGAGTCAAAGTTGGTTTAGAAGCTCAACTACCATAACCAATCAACGCGAAATGAAAGAGTTTGAAGTAGGTACGATTGGCGTGTTTGTGAGCAATGCAGAAACAACTTTGGCTAAGCATTTTAAGCTCACCAAGTGGCATCCAAAACTTCCTACCCTGATTTTGTGTCACAATGTTGGGTGCTTCTTTGAATTATTGTAGCTGATCATCTGCCAACTCATGCAATGCCTTTGTTAGTTCAGCTGCTTAGGTGTATAGTAACTGAATATCACACAATCTTCTAATTCTCTTTTTTGCCTTTGCTTGTTTTAATTTTTTATCGGCCCTACATTGTCTTTTATTTTCTTTAGGTCGTACCAATATAATATAACGATTGGTCTTATCACAATTCACAGGAAATAGGCCATAGGTGCACAAAACTACAAATTCTTCTACGCCAATTACTAAATGTATATCCCTTATTGTTAAATGTACCTCTCTTTTATTTATCTCCCTTGTAAAGCGTGTGCTCTCTATACGTGATTGTGCGTGAAGATGATGAATGTGATCGGAAAAGAAAGAGAAAACTATCAAAGAAAGAAATTAAGAAGGGAAACAAAAAAAACATTGCCAAAGAATTCCAAAAAAATAAGTGACAGTAAGAATAAAAGCAAGTGAAAAGAGGAGAGAAGGATGAAAAAGGGATATTTGAACAGGTATTGAAACGAGTGAAGAGGAAGAAAAATGAAAAAAGGATATGTAAATAAAATTATTAACCAAAGAATAAAGAAAGGGAGTGAGGTGTGTTTAACAATTATCTTCTTCTAATTATTATTTTTTTTCTTGATCGTGCCTTAGTTTCGTATGTGTATGATTTTTCTTCTCGATTTAATTTGGGCCCTTTTTAATTTGGATTATACTTGAAATACGAACATTGGGCTAACCCCAAACTTAACCGCTACCCAATGACCTAACCCGTTACTGGGTACTTGCTATTTACTCTCGAAATTTTGCTATACACCCAAACTTCAGTAGCCATTGATCCAAACCTGCCTTTTAGGAAAACATATTTCAGTGGAAATTTATTCCGAATAATCTAATTTGAGAAATGCATATATATTTATTTTGAATAATCTAATTTAATCTGTTCAACCAATTAGTCTCTCGATCAAACCAATAACTCGTTAACTTTTTGATGCGTAATAGCTAATAACTCATTAATTTGATATTTCCGTTCAGTTTATAATAGCTCTGAATCTGAGATGATTAGTGAAGGAGTCATAGCAAAAAATTTTAGGTCATACCAAATTTTAAGTAGAATTAAATTTTATTTTTAAGTAGTGTCAAATTTTATTTTTAATTCTAATTAATTATATAAATATATAATTATTAAAAGAAATCTCCTTTGTAAATTTTATTTTTTAGATAATGTCATGGTCATTGCTGGTTACACACTGGTTCCACCATTGGAGGTAATGATATTGGTTCTAAATATCTACATTATTAATTTTGCAATTCTGTTTAAAAAATTTATTTTATATTTTAAGGTCATTAAATCAATAGCAGACGTTTGAAACTAGTTATAAAATCATAAAAATGCAATTTTATTTTTATATAATAATAAAAATTGTGTTAAAAAAATACGTCATAATTGCACACCAGACACCAGTGACCTTCTGCTCCAACTTACAAGAGACACTTGCACACCATAATTCCAAGAGAATAAATCCATAAAGCTTTTGCTCAATTTCTCCGAAACTGCTTTAGTTACGTCTAAAATGCGACATCCCGTTTTCGCTTGACGCAGTTCTGAGTTCCCATCCCGCAAATTTCTTCTGTTTATATTGACATCATCCCCAAAGACAAGCTATACGATCCAAATTTAATAGATTAAGCGTAAAAAACACGCAATTAGTTTTATGGAGACGTGTTTCAAAGTCCATGGTTATATTCTCAAACTTAACTAGTAACTAACACGTCCACAAATTAAGTTCCCCCCTCTTCGGATGTTATAACCGACTCATATCGATCAGGACCCATATTTTTAAAATAGCTTATGACCACAGTGGTGCAAAGTATTTAACTGATATTATAAAATTTAAAAATTCTTCTGTTATTCAGACACTAAATTAACTCGTGAATTTTTCGATTTCTAAATAAAAGTTACTTGGACTTTTTTATGCAAGTTTAAGGGGTCCAAATGTCCGCGTTTGAAGTTTGAACAGTTTAAAAAATAAGAAGTATCACCCAGTGTTTTGATAGCCGGTCCGGCCTGATCAGTCGGACCAGTTGGACTGGAATCCAGTGACCTAACCAAATTGATTTTTTATTGAATGGATTGATCTGAGAAATCTTTTTGTCTCAATATTCTTTCCCTTACATCCCCATAAAAGCCCGTCCTTGCATCAAAGCACATTGGAGATGGATGTGGTTTTTTGGTGGTAATGATGATTAGCATGCTGTGTGGAGGGGCTAAGGCACAACAATCAAGTTGCACAAGTGCGTTGGTGAACCTGTCACTGTGCCTAAACTTCATAACGGGGAACTCATCCACCCCTTCTTCAGGGTGCTACACACAGCTTGCCAGTATTGTCAGGTCACAACCACAGTGCCTGTGCCAGGTTCTTAACGGGGGACCTTCTTCATTGGGACTCACAATCAACCAAACCCAGGCTCTCGCCTTGCCTGGCACTTAATAATGTTAAGATCACTCAGATAAGGTTCAATTCTAAATCTAAATCATACGAGTAATCTTTATATACTATGTATCATTTATTTTTATCTTTCTTAGAAATATTATTTGGGAGATTCTAACTCGTCACATCTCCACCCGTCTTTCCTTTTTCATTATTTTCCAACATTGACTTAACTTTATATTTCCATATATCATGTATGATGTATTAAAAAAAGTGTCCTTAACATTCTTTATTAGATATCATCATATATTCTTCTCTCTTTCACTCGAGGTATTGACTAGCATTTGGTGTTCACAAATAATTTTTCAATTTATACATATCTCTATGATAATTAATTTGCATCATGTGCCAGGGGAATCTCCTTCTCCTAATTCGGATCCATGATGTACGTAACATGAATGTTAATTCAACAACTTTAGTTTCTTCTTTGCTGGGTGATTTTCTTTTAAGCTGAATTCAAAAAGCTTTGGAAGTGATATTTACGATCCAAGGTGTCCACGTACGTTAATCGTTAATTAATTAACATTAAATTGCAGGAACCAGATCCACAAACGTGCCAACTACAGATAATGGATCCTCCAGTGCAAATTCCGTCAAGTTATCGATTCCTCTGCTGTTTTTTGTTCTTGCGGCAACTTCTCCAACATTCGGAACACTGATTCTTTAATCCTTTAATTTGGCCTCCCATTTAGAATGCTATATATATTTTATTTGTTATTGACCATTGTCGTTTTTAGATGTCATTTTCTGGAGTTCAACCTATTCACATTTGTGACCTGTATATGGTTACATAATTTTGTATGGTGGAAAGATTTTACTCTGCCTTTTACTAACAAATATGGATTGTACTTCGTTTGCTACTGTGTCCTTACTTTAATTCAGATTTTATAAAATTAGTTTATGAAACATATTTTGAAAAATAAAAATTTAAATGTAGATTAATATATTATACATAAATTTATGAGTATACATAAATAATTTAAACTTTAAAATATTAATGTACTAGAATTTAATAATATCAATATAATATTTATTCAAATATATAATAGGTTTTTTTGTAGTAAAATACATTTTTTGTTAATAAAATGTTAATATTTTTGCATGTATTTAATATATCTTCAAAATTAATTTCTAGGACATCTATCTATTTTCAAAATATTTTTGACTAAAAAATATGTTCAGAAAATTAGTTTTCAAGAAAATATTTTTGACTCAAAATAAAATACAAAAAATTAGTGTATGCAAAGAGAAAAAATGGAGTGTAAATAGAATTAGCCAATAAAACTGGCAAAACTATACATGGGCTACAAGGACTAGTTTCCTATTTGGTTCATCTCTAATATTTTGTGGGCCGAAAAATAATACTAGTTTGTTATATAGGCTAAACATGATTGGCCGTGGGTCTCTATATATTTTCCTTGCGATTCTAATTGCACCGTTTTTCTTACATCTTCTTTAGTGTTTTGGTTTCTTTTTTCAACTAAAATGTCCATTTTTGGAAAATATTTTTTGGAAAATTATTTTAAAAATAGATAGATATGTTAAATTTTAGTTTTTGAAATGTACTTGGTAAATTTCAGAAACAGGTTTCTAAAAGTAACTAAAAAATTTTAACACTCCGAAAAATTACATTCCAAAAGTGTCAAAATCATAGAATCATTAGAATATTGCTATCAAATCCAAATGCAAAATAGATTTTTAAGTTTGATTACGGAGAGAGAGCTACTGTCCTGTCAATAGTTATCAAATCCAAATAATAGATGATGAATTTAGTCAGTAGTTGATGTAAAAAAATTGCTATCACCAATTAGTTTTCAAATAAACTTTTAGAAATTAATTTCTGAAAATTTTAAACTTTGATCACCTCGAATTGCTAAAATATATTTTGAGAATTAATTTAGTATTTTTGACAGAAATTTAACAAATGTTCAAGGGGTGTGAAGAGAAAAAGAGGGGCGGGGGCAATAGAATCCTCTTAGTTTCTTTGTTTTTGTCAATATTGACTGGTGTGTTAGTTGATCCTTCTCTTGTGTGGCAGAAAACAAACTCTAGACATGTTTAGTTGTGGATCTATGTAGTTGTTTTTTTACTTAACATTTTTGTTTCATAGTATAGTATTTGATTGATTTAACGACGTACCATTAAACATTTATTATATTTTTTTATTGATAAATATTAATTTATTAATTCTTATTAGTGAAAGAAATTTGAACCAATAACCTCTTACTTTTCTCTTATCCCTTTATCTTGAATCTTTTTTTTTCAACCATCAAATCAACCTTATATCTCCTAAACATGAGTTTTATAATGCTTGGAGAGTTCGGTCACAGCAGGGGCTCTATGTTGTGTTGGGACTTTTTGGGTTGCTGCAAGATTGAAATAGAGAAAGAAGTATAGATGCGATTAAAAAAAAAAAAAAAGAGTTTGATTAAGAAAAATAAATAGGTCAAACAAGGGTTTATAATGAGAATCTCCTTATACTGTTGATTTACATTATTGGTTTTCTGTTGCTGATCTGTCATAGAATCGGGCTTCAATGTTTGCATTGGTGGTCTTTTTTGTTCTTAGTGCTCTTTATTTGGGAAACTTAGGTCAACATTTACCGCGCTGCAAGCTCTATTGTTTGAAACGAACTTAACGGATCTTGCCTTGACCCATCTTGTGCTTCAACTCAATTTTATTATAAAAAATAATAAAAAATCAGAACCACAAAAACATAATGACTATATATAAATATATTTATCGACAAATATACATATATATATATATATATATATCAACAAATATTAATTATTATTTTATTAGCAGGAGGATTATGAGGCACAATGTAAATTTATTGTAATTGTGTACCTAGCGGCAATGTGCAGCTACCATATAGGCTGCTTGCAGATTATCATCAATTCAACTGTGTCTCAGAAAATGATATCTCTCCAAAATGGCATTTTTTCCTTTTTCATGTTTTGCTTTCTTGTCTATTGAATTACTAATTGGTCCTACTTGATTTCTTTTGTCTTTTAACTTCTTTATGGTATCGTTTTCGCAATTCATTTTTTGAATGGAAAGGGATGCTAAATATGGTGCAAATTATTTTTTTCGTATGACCCACATCTACATGGGATTTGAGAGTTAGCTGCAAACAAGTGGGCTTGGATTATAACTTCATTATTTGGTCAAAATCAAGCTTTCGTTATGACAAGTAACCTTTCCTTTCCTTTTTTTTTTCTCGAATTTTTCAACCATCCCTCTCTATCTGATGATTGGAGCTTCTCCTAGCTTTATGATTTGAACTTTTTTAGACATTTTCAAAGAAATATGTGTTAGTTATCATTCATAAATTAAAAAGTATAGTTTAAGTAAACTATCTTAAGATTTTGTAAGATCACACAAATTCTTCATGCTTCCGTTTACTGCAACCTCCCTTATAAGAGGATACGTTGTAATATTTCAAACAATTAAGAGGGCTAATATAATATAAGTCACGTTAGTATAATTTTTTTCAAACAATTAAAAAGATTAATGTAGGTGTAAAAAAATAAAAAAAATAAAAGTGTTTGTACATAGTGTAATTTACTATTTTTTTATGCAAGTATAAATTTCTTTTACTGTTAAATAATTAGAAAATGCTGTAAAAGTGAATTTTGAAATAATTATTATAAAAATCAACCATATTATCATATATGATAATTGATAATTTATGATAATGTAAAATTAATACATTTTATTTAAATTCTAAATTAAAATATGCAAATGGCATTTCACCTTTCATAATTAGAAATCAACGACAATAAATTAAATGTCCTTCATATGACATATGGTAGTGTTAAATAGTAATTAATTAATGCACATTCTGTCGCTCCTTAAAGTATTTCCAATTGTTAACTAAATTGGAGTAGATTATTTTGTTTATGAATCTTACCATGTAACATTAATTTTAAGAATCTAAACAATTGTTTACTAATACATCTCTTCAATAACTTAAAATCAGTCTCACAAATTATTTCTCATGTTTAAATTTTTTATTTACATTTATATTTGTTTCATCTTAACTGTTAACTTATATTTATTAGCTCATCTATCAATTTTATTTTTGTCCCTTGTTCTACACATGCCCAAAATGTTGTTCCTCCAGAAAGTGAGTTGTTTCTTAAGTTTTAATTTATCTTAATTTACTGATAGCCTGAAGAAAGTTTTTTTAATTATCAAGAAATATTAATTATTAATTTATTATTTTTTGTTGATAAAATAGATTAAACTCATAAATTTTCTCTTTTTTTTTTTTAATCATCTAACTAATCTTATATCTCTTAGTCTCAGGGAAGTGATTTTTTCCTCCAATAACGACCTACCAAACTCTATAATGGTGGAAATGTAACTAAAAGACTCTATGTTATATAATGAAATGAAGTTAAGAAATAATTGATAGAGATAATACATTGTTAAGTTTAAGATATTTATAACTTTTTTTGTCTTTATCTTTGATCACCAAGGAAAACAACCTGTGGAGTGTTGAGTCTTTAATTGACATTGGACTATTGAACATCCTTCCTATATATGTACCCATTCTTATTATTTATTGTTTATTTTTAATATTTTGCCATTTTTCTATGTTTTTCAACTGTAAAAGATACACCACATTTTAACTCATTTTGTGATCTTCATTGCTCAACAGCAAAGAAAGTCCAGTCTATCACTTTAATTCTCACTAAATAAAAGATAATTAAATTCATTCATTCACTTTGTCTTCCATCCCCTTTTCACTCCCATTTTTCCTTCATATTTCTTTTTTTTTTTTACTCATCTCATCTTTCACTTTTTTTTTTCTTTTTTTCTTTCTCTTTCTTACGTTTATGCATCCCATTAGAGACTTAGAGTGTATATTGAACATTTTTCATAAATAAAAATGGTTTTGCTTTCACTTTCTCTTTTGAAATGTCTCCCTATATCATTCTCTTTTTCACCTGAACCACCTTATGTGCATGCGATCGAAGAGGAATATTGAAGTCTCCGCTCGGGTTCGGTTCACGCTGTTTGTAAGAAGTACATTTTTTTTTATAACAGAAGTACATTCTTAATAAAGAAATATGCATTACTAAAAAAATCTATATGTATCATGTTTAAGTGGAATTTAATTATGTAGCTAAGGTGGTGATAAGAAAATAAAACTTTAGTAAATGTGGATTTATACACATTTTTTAAAATGATGAGATATCAAAAGTATAAATCTATTTTTAATATGATGTCAACTGTGACTATTTTAATTATAGAGAAATGTGTTTTAAGGAAATACTAATGTGATGGAAAAAAAATACAATAAATTAAATTAATATTTTTGTTTTACTTCTAATATTAAACCTGAAATTATTGAAATCAATGATTTTTTTAATTTTTTAATTTTTAGTTTTCGTTTCCGTTTCCATTTTTCCTTTCTTAAAAAATCTAAATAATATTGTTCTGCAAATTTATAAAAAATAATGTTGGTAGAATATATATGTGTGTGTGTGTGAAATTTCTCTCTCTCTCTAATGTAAGATTTCAACACATTGCTCACGCTTAAAGCAGACAAATTAAATAGAAGTAATAAGGTCCGGTCGTTGATTGCGCTACTATAACCTAAAATCTGATAAGAGACCAATAGGAAGGGCTTGGTGGTTGGTTTCATTATGATGTAGACCCTTTTATGGTTAAGGTTTTTTTTTTTTTAATAGAGCTTAGCAAGACGACTGAGGAGAGAAAAAAGAGAGGATATGATCTCTTTTTTTCTTTTAAGAGAAGCAGATGATCTCTTGTATATATTTAGATTCAATTCTTCCAATTAGAGGACAATATATATTTATAATTATTGATTAAAAAATTAATTGTTGAGATTTTAATAAGATAAATATACATGTATAATAAATTTTAAAAATTATTAAAATCTCAATCATTATTTTTTTTAATTAAGTATAATAATTACACATTTACACACTTTACTAAATAAATAAACCTTTATGATTTTAAAAGAGTCAGATCCAATATTTGACATTGACATGTTTCTCTTTCTATAACATATATAGAGAAATGTTACTTTTACAATAATTTATATAATAATTTGTACATACAATAATACTTTTTTTGTCTATATCTCTCTTAGATATAATTTATTAATTAATTTTATAATGATAAAGAGAAATAGACATATACAGACTATGTATAAATTGTTTTATGATTTATTGTATGTGTACTATATTTCTATTACTTACAGTACGTAATTTTAACATTCATTCTTCAGCTTGTCTATACAATAGATGTGAAAAATAAATTAAATTGTGTTATGTATTCTCTTAGTTTTTAATTCTGTTAGATTCTCTCTCTTTTTTAGTCAAGGGGTACTTTTTATGTATAATAGTCACACCCATATTTTATTTAATACCCAACTAATTATCTTTCACTAAATTAACTTATTTTAAAATAAAAATGGTACTTCCAATCATATTTCAATTCATTTCCAAGAGGGGCATTAATCTTTAGTTCTGCTAGTTAATTAACACACCTATACATGCACCCTGTATATTGAAGTACCTTGTGCTATCAAATATCAATGAATCATGCATCTTTTAATTTCTTCTTGCAAATTTATTAAGAAGAAAGTAGTAATATATACTGTGTAATCTGCTTACTCCCATTTCTTGTTACGCCATCTTTACCTATATATTTTGCAGCTATTATATACCCCAGTCTAAGTTGTGAAGCACATTGGGGCACATAATAATCATAATAACCAAATAAATCCAATGATAAAAGAAAAAGAAATAACTTTACATCTCAACCATTATCTTAATTCTTCGGCACGGGGACAATAAAGCATCAATTGCTTTACCACCTGCTTTTGAAAATAAAATAAATAAAAAGGAGGGTTGGAATTATTTCTGATGTGTAGAAAAAGACCTTATATCTTCAAGTCCCTGGATATATGGACTAAAGAAAAGTTATGGTCACTTAATACAAAAACCTGCCTTCTTTAACAATACCCGATCGAAAAGAACTGATGTGGACTGCACCCTTCTTTAGTTTCTGTCTATAGCGCGACTTAGTTGGAATCCAAATTAAGATTAGATGCAACCTTCTTTTTTTTTAATAAGTAGATGCAACTGATGGAAGTTTTTCTTTTATGAGTTCAAATGATTATCATGGGTCTACTACCATTTCACCAGCTTCTGAGCTTTGAACTTGTTGATCCATGATTACAAATCAGATAATTAACCTGTAATGGCCTATTAATCCATGCGCTCAATGGTCCTAAATCCTAAATAGTAATATTGTTTTACTTATTTATTAAATTGATCAATAAAACCAAAAATAAAATGTTGATAAATAATTCATTAATAAAACAACAATTGAATGCCCTCTTGAGTGATAAATGATTATCAGCTCCTCCCCTACTACCAAAGGTCGTTAATTACTTGTGACTAACTATTTTTGTTGTATAGGGTTAAACATTTTTATACCCTAAAAAACCACAAAAAAACCTTCCGCCTTCAAGCTGCAATTGCCATATCTACACATTCTGCAATGCACAAGGTTTGTCATAAAGTTTTTTATAAATGAATCAATTTATATATATATATATATATATATTGAAAGTTTAATAGTCATCCACTATTTAATTTTATATGGACATTTAATTACAATTTATTATTGATATAACTTTTAATTAAAATAATTACTGTAAAAATTTAAAAAAATTATTATACATGATAATTTATATATGATTGAATAATACTGTAAAATAATTTTACACTATTTATGAATAGTTTTTTCTTATATTAAAAATACACAAAAACTGTTTTTCAGATTTTTATTTTCTTAAAAATGAAAATTTGGTGCCAAAATAACTTATTGCTTTATTAAAAAACACACATATATAACAATTCATAAATTATACAGATTATTATATGAATTGTTATACAAATAATATTTTTCTCAATGAAACGTTTGGATATGGATATTTCCAAACTGAAAATCCAACCATAAATGCATAGCTTGTCACTATTTGGTCAAGATTCATATGAAAGTTTTTTTTGTTGATCTTATAAGAAATGATCTTATCTCCTCTGAACACTTGGCAGTTTTTCCTAGCCATTATTATGATTGTCGAAAGATGAAGTACCTCCTGCTAAAAGCTTTGGAGACACAATAACACAGACCAGAGAAACAAAACAACAACAAGACATGGCTGTAACAGAAATGTGAGTTTAATTTATTTCTAAACCAAGAGTTGATTGTCATCGATGTTGATCATGGTAAGCGTCTAAGCGAGAACTAATTTGTATATTTACCCAAATGTCACATCGAAACGAGGGTAACAGTATTATAGCATGCATTACTTGCACCAAACCCGTATATGGAGGTGCCTATGAAAAAAACAATGGAGGTGCCTATGAAAATTAGATCTAAGACTTCTAGTACAAACCAAGGACAGTGCAACAAGAACAAGGCCCTACTACAACTTTTCTAGTAGTGAGGTGGTGTCTACTCGATGTCAAGTTCGTGTTCTAATCGAGAGAATTGAAATGATAGATGAGTAAATTTTATCTTGCATAATCCTAACAAGAACAAAGACACAAGTGGCTGAGTTTAATTCTGACGTGGGTTCAAAGAAGAGCCAAGTCAACATGGGTCCTGCCGTTTGGTTAGGCTTCAAACTTCAAAATATATAGAGAAGAAGAGAGGATGTTGAAAATTACATCAACTCGTTTTAAATGGTAAAATTAATTAGAAAATTTTGAAAAATATTAAATAAAAATGAAATTGTAGTATACTTTAAATTTATTTTTCTTTTAATTTTTTATCCACAATTTTGGATTTTTTTTTTTAAAATAGTCCTTTTATTATACGTTTTATTTTTTATATTAAATTAATTGTCTTATTTATTTTTATGATATCTTAAATTAATATATTATATTTAGAGTTTAATTGGAACATAATAATAAAAATAAACATATATAAAATTAATTCTCATATCAAAATAAAATAAAAAGACTAAAATTACAAATTAAGAATTAAAGAGTGACAAAAATCTATAATTTAACAACAAATAATAATATACTTTTTTACTGGAGTTTTATTGGATTTTTTTCTTTTCTTCTGTGAAAATTTAATTGAACTAAATTGGTAATACATTATATTTTTATATTTATTTTCTTTATAACCCCAAATAAATTTTTATTTCAAAAATTATATAAATTTATGTTCTAACTTATTCTTTTATAATTTAATTTAATAGCAACGGCTCATTTCTATTATTCTTTTACTCCCTTCTATTTTAAATATAAAAAAAATTATATCCAATATAAAAAAATCAACTAATTTTAATAATAATATTATTTTTTAAAATTTCATTTATTTAATTAAGATTTTAATTTTAATGACTCATTTTTTATTCTTGATACCAAATTTCAATTAAAGATAAGTTAGAAAAATTAATTTTTAATTGATATAATTAAATGTGATTAACTAACTTTTTAATTAACATGAATAATTTTTTTCTTATATTTAACATCATATCAAGGGAGTATTTAAGAAGAATTCTCTTAGTATATTACATATTTGTGTGTGCATGTGTGAGGTCGGAGTTGCCTTATATTTTTCAATCCTAAAATCACCACAGTCACAGGTTATGATATAAAGAGCATCAGTAATTGTTTCTAAGTAGGGTTACATCATTGTATTTGAGTTTGAAAGTTGTTCCACTAACCTCAATCAGGATTAACGTTTTTCGTGGTATAATGTCGACACTAAGTGCTCTGTTGCATAAGTATATCAACAAATCTTCTGTTGTTAAGAACGCTTAGATTTTTTATAGGTAAATATTAATTTTATTAGTAAAGAAGATTAAATCTGTATTTTTTTTCTTTTAATCATCTAATCCATCTTATATTTTTTACATGTAGTAATTAAATAAATATCTTATTTACCAGGCGCATAATTTTCGGTAAAAAGCACTGGCTAATACTGGTTGCTCTATGCAGCGCGGCACTTTCTTAGTTTCTTTGCATTCCAAAAATGTTGCTATTCAAATAGGCCATAGAAACTCACATGAATTGCTTAATTAATATTGTGCTTGTTAGTATAGAACCTCCATTGGAGATGTGTCTTAACTCAATGCTACTCATGCCAACCGACGCTAAGGCGCTTAGCGCCAGCTAGTGAACCAAAAGCTAAATAAAATTAAAGTGATAAAATACATAAAGAAAATTATAAAAATATAATAACATTAAAACATGTAGTTTTGAATTGCCATTTAATGTACATCATTGTTATTTCACTTCAGTAAAGTTTAAAGTAAGAGTGTAATTGGATTGTGTTGGATTAGATTTAATCGTTCAATCCAATAAAGGTTGAAGTCGGAGTGTTCAAATTGAGTTTGATCATATTATCTAACATATTATGTGCATGTGTATTTCTGATTATCAACATGTTTGGTATGATGTCATTAAGGAGTAGAAACACATAAGACTGATGGAATAGAGAGAGTTAGCTTCTACATATATGAGTTAATGTGAAAAAAAGGGACGCGCGTAATTTGAAGCAACTCGATCTAGTTTGCTTTTGTGTCATTTTTTTAAAACTAATTTGACACGGAAATATTCATATACGCGTATTTTTAAAGTTGAAGCAAACACAATATATTGCCAAAAGAAAAGAAGCAAACACAATATACACATCTTAAAGAACTTGATCAACGTCAAATTGAAAATTACTCTTCATAATTTTTACATTTTTTCTCTGATTAGACATGGAAATTTTACTATACGTGCATTTTTATTACTAATCTAAACACATGCTACATTCATTAACAAATGCTCAAACTTAAGGTGCATTGTCGTATTTACGATCACTCGCATGGAGATGTCATGCAAGAAGGGAGCCAAAACTAGTAAAACATTATCATATCTATTTTTTTAAAAAAATAGGATAGCTAGCTAGGTTGCCTAATATATAGGTAGCCATGCGTAGGGTTCCATTATTTAGCAGAATCAATCAAGCAACCCAACAGTGAAGCAGTGACCTACCTTTTGAATTTTATATATATATATATATATATATATATATATATATATATATTTCGAAGGCATCATTTCGCCTTTTATTCCTTCATAATTGATTATTAATAATATTTTTTAACCCGGTTTAAATCTATGAGCTATTATTATTATTATTGTAACTATCAAAGTCTCTCAATTTCAAAGGTCACAACATTGGTTCAATCCTAATAACTTGTGATGAGTGGCAATACAAGGGATGCATTTTATACAAAATAAAACACGAAAAACGTCAAATCTAACTTGCTTATAAGTTATAAAAGTATTTGAGCTTGGTTAATTTAATTATGTTTGAAGAACGCACACGCCTCCTAGCCTCCACTTATTCCCTCTTTCATTGGACGTTGCATGCTCCAAAGTCCACAAAAAGAGTGAAGAAAAAATACCTTCGCGCATGAGAAGACTGACGCAAATTTGAACCAACCAATGGCTTAGCTGGGGTCAGAGTGATGGGTTGGGTATGGTTCGTTGCCTTGGTGCTATCATGAACCATGATTCAGTCTCTGCTGAGTGGCTAATCACAAAATGGGTCCCCCCGGCCTTTTTGCATGGCATTTTAGTAATTATGTTGGGTAGATGCATTTATTGCTAATTTTTCAAAAACAAATTTAAACAAGTAGTTGATTTGAATGACATTAAATTTAATTTTTTAGTCAAAATTTTATATTTGAGTTGTGAATAAAAATAATAATTTTATTAAAATAATTAATCATATTTTTTATGAATATTAATCATTAATAAAATAAATATATTTTATATAATAACATATAAAAATAAAAATTCAAAGCCCAATTTATAGGCCAAGGGAAGAAAAGATTTACAATAATACAACATGCATGATGTCTCTTCTCTAGAATAACTAATTCTATAAGCATTGTGATTAATTAAGTTACTTGTATTTAATTGTTATTAACTATTATTATAAACATTTAACACCAAAAATGCTTATTAAAAATATTTCATTAAATTTAATTAGTATTTTTAAAAATATAAGGTGCTGTAATTTTTTAATTAAAGAATTAAAAGTAGACGTCTCATTCTCATTAAAAACGTTAGTAATTGTAAATGACTTATGGGTCCGAGTTAATTAAGTGACGTACATGGACTCAGAGAATTAAATATGAAACTGTTGAAAAAAAGAAGAAATGAAGTGAAGTGGGACCCGTTATTATTAGGTTGACGTAGGACAATGGTAAAGTATTTTAGTGATATTATGGATGAATATGATATGATTTGATGGTCATGTACACTACTGGCGGGTCCGTGAACTCTCCACTACCGTTTCTGTAGTACAGTAATTTTTTATATCTAAAAAGAAGGGCCCCGCACAAATGACTCTGTGAAACTTCACTCATTGGTTAGTTTAGTTTTTTTCTAATTAAATAGTATTTTTTAAAACTTTTTAAAGTAAAATATTAGCCTTTAGTTTTAATTTTTTTATAATAATAATATAAATAAATAGTATTTGCTTACACTTTTTTATTATTAACTAAAATTTACCAAAAATTTATAAATTTATATGTGAATTTTATGTCTTACTAGTATCTACTAAATATTACTTATGATTTTGTAATTTTTTAAAATTAATTAATAATAACATTTTTTAATTTTTTAATTAATTGTTTGTTATTTCCTCTTATTCTAAACTCAACTACCCCCCAGTTGTCCTTCAAATTTTGACAGAAGTCTTTCGAGAATTATTATAATTTTCTCTTGCTCCCTTTTTTATGTGTCAAACTTATTTAATTGTTGACTAAAAACTTATACCAAAACTCTTAGGTTACTTTAAGTATTAACAAATCTTTTATTATAATAGTATTGTGAATGGTATGAACGTGAATTTTAAATATTATTGACTTTTAGTCGCAAATGAATATTAATAAATATATGATTTTTAAAATTAAATTAACAATAAAAATTAATTAATATTTGACCTTAAACATCGGTTAAAATTTGGTATTAAAATAAGCCCAGTTAAAAAAATATATTAAATTTTATAATATAAAAAAGTCACATATCGATAAAAAAAAATCACATATTATAGACTCAAGTCATAAAAATACAATTTTCTTAAATACTCAAAGAGAATAATTTTATTGTCCATAATAATTATATCTTATTTGAACATAATTGTTCAGTGGATGATACTGATACTTATGATCTAAAAAAAATTGAATTGCAATATCTTGTCATCATTTAAGATATTGTTTATTATTAT